>ML360215.1:0-65974 GCA_005239505.1 Nicotiana paniculata | reverse complement strand
CCTTTATCATAATTGTTTACAACACATTGTTAGTAATCGTTAGTTATTATTTATTATTATTGTTAGTAGAAATAGTAAACATCACCAATTTATATTCAAAAAGTCTTGAGAGAATTGATTGAGTAAAAGTTGCGTATTCTAAAGACTTGATTGATACGTAAATTCCCTATGGGATCAACTCTGGACGTAATACCCCGGATTATATTTGCAGTGCCCGCTTAGTCTTTTAATAGACATAGTTGAGCGTTATCACACGCCACGGCAGAGAAATGAGAGAGTGTATATATTATGGGAGCGGGTCGTACGCCACAACGAGACTTATGATTTCAGGATGGGATCGGGCCGTATGCCACGACAAGGATTACAGGATGGGATTGGTCCGTACGCCACGACGAGACTTATGATTTCAGGATGGGATCGGTCCGTACGCCACGACAAGGATTACAGGATGGGATCGGGCCGTACGCCACGGCGGATATCAACCTTAGTGAATTTTGGCTTGTTATTTGATGTCTAATATCGATGTACTTGGTTAATTATCTTTCATGCCTATTGTTTTCCTTACATCTTGCTTACCTTATTACTATCGGACCTTAGTGAGTATTGAGTCGACTTCTCGTCACTACTTCTTCGAGATTAGACGGGATACTCACTGGGTACGTACTTATGTATGTACTCATGCTGCACTTTCTTTTCTTCTGTACTTGACTGTACAGGTCTGGAGGTTGGTACGTCTGATCATCAGTCCAGTGCTAGATACTGACCGGGGTTGATTATACTTCTCGGTGAGCTGCTCTTCCTGGTAGCACCTTGGAGTTTCCTTTTGTTATTTTCCCGTCTATTTCATTCAAACTATGAGATTGTGTATATTTATGTATTCTGGTGTATTATGATAGTTTCCCGCGACACTCGTGACACTAGTTCCTGGCACACATGTGCGTTCATTTTGGGTTGTTGGGCTGCATTTTCATACATATTTTTATCTTTGACTCACGTATCAGATGTTTTATTTTCATGTCACCAGCTAATATCCTGTAAATAAATGCTTAAAACTGGTAAAAGTTGGATTAATTAGTCATATGGGAAGGGTAACACTTAGTAGAATTTATGTTGGCTTGCCTAACCCCGTTGTTGGGCGCCACGTCCACCCATGTGGGAAATTGGTTCGTGACAACGTGGTATCAGAGCTCTAGGTTCATGTAAGTTTCACGAGTCCTGGGCAAACCCAGTAGAGTCTTGCGGATCGGTACAGAGACGTCTGTACTTATCTTCAGGAGGCTGCATGATGTTAGGAAACCTCTATTTGCTATTACTCTATCGTGCAGTCTATGATTTACTAAATTCATACTTCTACTCTCTCACAGATGGTGAGGACACATGCATCTCATGTGCCTGACTTGGGAGAGGGTGCCGCCCCCGCCGCTCGAGGCCGTGGTAGGGCAGAGGTAGAGCACCTGCCCGTGGTAGGGGACGAGCTCGTCCTAGAGCTACACCGGTTGCACCGATTGAGGATCCGTATATTGAGGAGTAGGATGAACTGTCTCCAGTAGATCCAGGACCAGCTGATTTCATGACGGCGCCGGGCTTCCAAGAGGTCATGGGCCGTATGTTGAGATTTATGGATACCATGTCACAAGGAGGTATACTTCCATCAGATCCTGCTATTTCTCAGGCGGGAGGGGGAGCCCGGACCCCTACTGCCCAGGCCGCAGGTCCGACAGCAGCATTACATCCCACCTTGGGTACACTGCCCGTGGATGATGCCCAGCCTGCAGCAGCAGCACCAGAGCCCAGGCCAGTTGTGGGTGGTGACTAGCATAAGATGTTAGACAAATGGACCCGCTTACGCCCTCCAGTATTCAGGGGTGAGCGAGGGGAGGATGCCCAAGATTTCATTAATAGGTGCAGGGATAGACTGCACAACATGGGGATCCTGGCGTCCCATGGGGTGGATTTCACTGCATTCCAGTTAGAGGGAAGAGCTCGTAGGTGGTGGCAGTCTTATATTCTCAGCAGGCCAGTCGATTCTCCTACTATCACTTGAGAGAAGTTCACGCAGATGTTCTTGGACAAATATATTCCACCCTCTGAGAGGGAAAAGCTGAGGGGTCAGTTTGAACGGTTGGAGCAAGGGCAGATGTCTGTGATGGATTATGAGGCCAGATTTTCAGAGATGCCACGCCATGCGCTTATGATATTACCCATCGATGTTGAGAGAGTTCAGAGGTTTGTAGCAGGATTGCATTCAGGTATTAGGTCCCCCATGGCTCGAGAGGTGGAGATGGGTACCCCGTACCAGCTTGTGGTCGAGATAGTTCGACGTATTGAGGGATACCGGATGAGGAGCAGGGAGCAGTGTCAGCAAGACAAGAGGGCCAGATTTGCAGGTGACTTTAGAGGTGCTCCAGCTAGGGGCAGGGGTCAATTTGGAGGCAGTCGGCCCAACAGGCCTCCATATGTGGTGCCTCCACCACCTCCCCGAGGTGTCCCAGTTAGGCCCCAGTTTAGCGCCATGCCATAGCGCTCCTATCGGCCCCCAGCTATTCACGGTTCTTCCAGTGGTTATCCCAGTCATCAGGGGTCTTTCGATCCTTATTTCAGTGCTATGCCTGAGGGCTCTCGTCGCCCTCCGACCATCCAGAATTCATCTTCAGGGCAGCGAGTAGTAGTGCCAAGGGGTTGCTTTGAGTGTGGGAACCTGGGCCACACATGGAGGTTTTGTCCCAGGTACCGGGGCAAGGCCGCGCAGCAGAGTCACCAGCCCGCGGGTTCAGCACCAGCAGTTCGACCGCCTAGAGGTGGAGGTCAGGTTGGCAGGGGCAGCCCTAGAGGGGGAGGCCAGTCCGGAGAGGGTCAGTCAGCTCCAGCTCGTCCTGGGGAAGCCCAGCCTTCAGGTGCTCCAGCCAGGTTTTATGCCTTTCCGGCCAGATCCGATGCAGTGGCCTTAGACGCCGTGATCACATATATTATCTCAGTATGTGGTAGAGGGGCTTCGGTATTATTTGATCCAGGATCCACTTATTCCTATTTTTCAGCCTTATTTGCTCCTTTTCTGGATGTCTCTCGAGAGTCTTTGGGATCTCTTATATATGTGTCCACTCCTGTGGGCGACTCTGTGGTGGTAGACGGGGTGTATCGATCTTGTGTGATCACCTTCTGTGGGTTTGAGACCAGGGCCGACCTTTTATTGCTCGACATGGTTGATTTTGAGGTTATCCTGGGCATGGATTGGCTATCTCCTTATCATGCCGTGCTCGATTGCCATGCCAAGACAGTTACTTTGGCGATGCCTGAGTCTCCTAAGCTGGAATAGAGGGGTTCTTCAGTTAGCACATCCAGCTGGGTTATTTCGTTCTTGAAGGCTCGACATATGGTCGAGAAGGGTTGTCTAGCCTATTTGGCTTATGTGTGGGACACCACCGCCAAGTCTCCGACGATTGATTCTGTGCCAGTAGTTCGAGAGTATGCTGATGTATTCCCTTCAGATCTTCTGGGAATGCCTCCCGCCTGTGATATTGATTTTGGCATTTATTTAGCCCCAAATACTCAGCCTATATCTATCCCTCCGTATCGTATGACTCCGAAAGAGTTGAAGGAGTTGAAGGAGCAGCTTGAGGATTTGTTAGCTAAGGGGTTCATCAGGCCGAGTGTGTTGCCGTAGGGTGATCCAGTGCTATTTGTGAAGAAGAAGGATGGGTCTATGCGGATGTGCATTGATTACCGCCAGCTGAACAAGGTTACCATTAAGAACAAGTATCCCTTTCCGTGCATCGATGATTAGTTTGACCAGTTGTAGGGTGCTCGTGTGTTTTCTAAGATTGCCTTGAGATCAGGGTATCATCAGTTGAGGATTCGGGCTTCAGATGTTTCGAAGACTACTTTTCGTACGAGATATGGCCATTATGTGTTCCTGGTAATGTCCTTTGGTTTGACTAACGCCCCAGCAACCTTTATGGACTTGATGAATAGGGTGTTCAGGCCGTATATTGATTCCTTCGTCGTTGTCTTCATTGATGACATTTTGATTTACTCCCGTAGCCTGAGGCAGCACGAGCAACATTTGAGAGTCGTGCTCCATACCTTGCGGGAGCAGAAGCTATATGCTAAATTCTTCAAGTGTGAGTTTTGATTGGATTCTGTGGCATTTTTGGGGCATGTGGTATCCGGAGAGGCTATCAAGGTTGATCCTCAGAAGATCGAGGCAGTTCAGAGTTGGTCGCGTCCTACGTCAGCTACTGAGATCAGGAGCTTTTTGGGCCTAGCAGGTTATTATCGCCGATTCGTGGAGGGATTTTCTTCTATTGCATCTCCATTGACCAGATTGACTCTAAAAAGTGCCCCGTTTCAATGGACTGACGAGTGTGAGCCGAGCTTTCAGGAGCTCAATACAACATTAACATCAGCGCCAGTTCTAGTATTGCCATCCGGTTCTGGGAGGTACACGGTATACTGCGACGCTTCACGCGTTGTCTTGGGGTGCGTGTTGATGCAAGAAGGGGAGAGTTATTGCGTATGCTTCACGCCAGCTGAAGGTTCATGAGAAGAACTACCCTGTGCACGATTTGGAGTTGGCAGCGATTGTTCATGCTCTTAAGATCTGGAGGCATTATTTGTATGGGGTGTCCTGTGAGGTCTACACCGACCACCGCAGCTTGCAGCACCTATTTAGACAGAAGGATCTTAATTTGAGGCAACACAGATGGCTTGAGTTGTTGAAGGATTATGATATTACCATTCTTTATCACCCGGGCAAGGCTAATGTGGTGGCGGATGCGTTGAGCCGGAAGGCTGAGAGAATGGGTAGCTTGGCTTATATTGCAGCGGAGGAGAGACCTCTAGCCTTGGACATTCAGTCCTTGGCCAATCGCTTGGTGAGATTAGATCTTTCAGAGCCTCGTCGAGTATTGGCACATATGGTTGCTCAGTCTTCGTTATTGGGGGAGATTAAGGCCCGACAGTTCTATGATTCGTGCTTGGCGGAGCTTCGGGAAATAGTGGTTCAGGGTAGGGCCAAGGAGGTTACTATTGGCGAGGATGGTGTTCTGAGACTTCAGGGCCGCTTATGTGTTCCTAATGTTGATGGCCTGAGGGAGAGGATTCTAGAGGAGGCACACAGTTCTCGATATTCTATTCACCCTGGCGCCGCGAAGATGTATCGGGATTTGTGGCAGCATTACTGGTGGTGTAGAATGAAGAAGGATATTGTGGCATATGTGACGCGGTGTTTGAATTGTCAACAGGTTAAGTATGAGCATCAGAGGCCTGGTGGTGTATTTCAGAGGATTGAGCTTCCCGAGTGGAAGTGGGAGAGGATTACTATGGACTTCGTTATTGGACTTCCGTTGACCCGGAAAACGTTCGATGAAGTTTGGTTCATTGTTGATAGGCTGACCAAGTCAACACATTTCATTCCTGTGGCAGTGTCCTATTCATCCGAGAGGATAGCTGAGATCTATGTCCGGGAGATTGTTCCCCTTCATGGTGTGCCGGTATCTATCATTTCAGATCGGGGCCCGCAGTTTACCTCATGATTCTGGGGAGCAGTTCAGCGAGAGTTAGGCACCCAGGTGGAGTTGAGCACATCCTTTCATCCTCAGACGGATGGGCAGTCCGAGCAGACTATTCAGATATTGGAGGATATGCTCCGAGCTTGTGTTATTGACTTTGGGGGATCATGGGATCAGTTCTTGCCTTTAGTAGAATTTTCCTAAAACAACAGCTACCAGTCGAGTATCCAGATGGCTCCTTATGAGGCTTTATATGGTAGGCGGTGTCGATCTCTGGTTGGATGGTTTGAGCCGGGAGAGGCTCGGTTGTTGGGTACAGATTTGGTTTAGGAGGCCTTGGACAAGGTCAGGATCATTCAGGACAGGCTTCGTTCAGCTCAGTCCAGGCAAAAGAGTTATGTAGATCACAAGGTTCGAGAGGTGGCTTTCATGGTTGGTGAGCGAGTATTGCTCCGGGTGTCGCCTATGAAGGGCGTGATGAGATTTGGGAAGAAGGGCAAGTTTAGCCCTAGATTCATTGGTCTGTTTGAGATTCTTGATCGAGTGGGAGAGGTGGCTTATAGGCTTGCATTGGCACCTTGCTTATCAGCCGTACATCCAGTATTTCATGTGTCCATGCTTCGGATATATCACGGCGATCCAGCCCACGTGTTAGATTTCAGCACTGTCCAGTTGGACAAGGACTTATCTTATGAGGAGGAGCCGGTAGCCATTCTAGACCGGCAGATTCGTCAGTTGAGGTCCAGGAGTTCCCCTTCTGTTCGTGTCCAGTGGAGGGGTCAGCCTCCTGAGGCATCGACCTGGGAGTTCTAGTCCGATATGCGGAGCTGGTACCTTTATCTATTTTCCGACTCAGGTACTTCTTTCTTCTGTCTGGTCGAGGATGAACGGTTGGTTTAGAGGTGGAGAATGTGACGACCCAAAGGGGTCATCACCTATGTTATTACCCACCCCGTACTCCTGAGGCCTTGAAAACCTCCTTTGTATTTACCTCGATTTGCGTGTGCAGTCCGGGCGCGTAGCCGGACAGCTTAAATATGAAATTCTGTGAAAATGCCATAATTTGATATTAAGATGAATAAATTTGACTTCGGTCAACATTTTGGGTAAACGGACCCGGACTCGTGATTTGACGGTCCCGGAGGGTCCGTAGGAATATGGGACTTGGGCGTATGCCCGAAATCAAATTCCGATGTCCCAAGCCCGAGAAATGAATTTTTGAGTGAAATTGTTTTCTGAAAATATTTAAGGAAATTGAAAATGAAATGTGATTAGAAAGTGATGGTATTGGGCCAGTATTTTGGTTCTGGCACCCGGTACAGGTCTTATATATGGTTTAGGTCCTTTCTGTAAAGTTTGGGTGAAATCGGGTTTCGTTTGAATTGTTTCGGACTTAAAAATGGAATACTTAATATTTTATGAAATTTGATAGGATTCATGGACTATGAGGATTAATTTGGTGTATATGATGTTGTTTTGGAGATTTGATCACACGGGAAAGTTCGTAGGATGTTGTGTGAGTAATTTGTGAAATTTGGTGTCGTTCTGAGATGTATAGGTCAGTTCGGCACGTTGTTAGCGAAGTTAGAAAACTTAAAAATTCCTAAGTTTGGTTCTTGAGGTTTGGGGGTGTGAATTCGAGTTTTAGCGTTGTTTTGAGTGTTCCAAAGGCTCGAGCGAGTCCGTGTTATAATTTGGGACTGGTTGGTATATTTTGTTAGGGGCTCGGGTGGGCCTAGGGACCTCCCGGACCCCGCACGAGGCCCAAAACCAGCAAAAGCCACTGCTGGTGCATAGCTACTGGTGTGGTCGCAGGTGCGGAGTCTTCATCGCAGGCGCGACTCCGCAGGTGCGGAGTTTTTTTCGCAGGCGCGACTTCGCAGGTGCGGAGTACTCTTCGCGGGTGCGGGACCGCACCTGCGGTCCCAAAGTCGCAGGTGCGGAATCTCTGTGAGGCAAACCTATTTAAATGCCAATTTCGGGTTTCTTCTTCACTTCTAACACTCCCAACCTCCATTAGAGCTCCTTCAAGCTAGGGAAAGGGCTGACCATGATTCAATTCATCCAGGTAAGTAATTCCTTGTCCTCTTCATGACTTTTAATATCAAATTCAAACAAAATTCCCTTTCAATTATCCTAAAATGCATGGGAAAATTCTAGAAAAATGTGGGGTTTGGGAAAATAGTGAAACCTTCATTTTTAGCCATGAATTCCTAAATAAATTATGTAATTACGACTCTTAGACCTCGGGTAATTCAATTCTTCAAGAATTTTCGAAATCCGAACGCGTTGGCCTGGGGTCGAAATTTCAAGAATCGTCAAGAATGCTTAAATTATGGGATTTCTTGTTAGTTCTCCTTCTTGGGACTGAAATTGACTTAAATATACTGTGTTTGGCTAGTTGTGAGCCATCAAGAGTAGTTTCGGAGTTTCGGGCGCATCCGTTGATCCGGTCCTCGGTCTGAGGAGTGCTCTTATCGAGGCGAGTCTCCTTTCTAACCTTGTGAGGGGGAAATTTTCCCTCTAGGTAACCTTAATTGCTATGTGATCTTGTTTGGGGGCTACGTACACACCAAGTGACGAGAGTCCGTACATAGTGGCTATTACTGCTTCGTCCGGGTAGTTAGGACACATCATGTTCATTGTTTTTCCCCGTTGTAGCCTAAATATGGCTTGTATTCCTGTGTGATACTTTATTGTTGTCTTTGAACATTGTGATTCTTGGCTTGATTTAAGTATGATAAGAGTAATTGCGAGATGGGATTGGGCCGTACGCCATGGCAGAGTGATGATTGATTTTGTTATGGGATCGGGCCGCACGCCACGACAGAGAAATAGGGGAGTGTATATATTATGGGACCGGGTCGTACGCCACGGCGAGACTTATGATTTCAGGATGGTGTCACACCTCCTTTTTCCCTACCCCGATAAATAAAAGGGTAGTAAGGGAGTTTTCCAATTAAAGTGACATTATTCGGATCTGGGATTTATTTGTTAATTTCAGAGTCGCCACCCGGATTTTTGACGATGCTCCGGGATACCGTTTTATTTTGAAATCCCAAACCGAGAAAATTTTGACTCTGTTTTAAATTGTCTACGACCAGAAATCCGAGTAAGGAATTCTATTAACCCGAGAGAAGGTGTAAGGCACTCCCGGATTTCGTGGTTCTAGCACGGTCGCTTAACTATTGATATTTGGCTTAATTAAACTAATTATTTACATATTTTAGCCTATTGTGCATTTAACCTTTTTAAACTTTAAGCGCTTTTAATGTTTATGAATTTATCTTGAATAACTCACGATGTCATGCACTTATTTATTTTTGGACACATTATAACTACGCCACATGAAATGCACCCGTAATTACAACATGTGATTTTATTAGTTGTTGGGAGTTGAGGGTCGAGGCATGAGTTGCCACTCCCGAGTGTAGGTTATGGTAATTTGAGGTAATATTAGATTTTATCAAATTCAAACTAAAAGGTAGTTTCAACCTAAAGGATATGTAAGAGATTGTTTGAACCTAAATTCACTTAGTCTAAAGGATAAGATGCTAGGGCTATGGCCATTTATAGCCCAAGTTATTTAACCCTTCCGGCCAATCCAAGTTTTAGGCTATTTTTGTAAGAAGAGGAAAGCTATGTTACGCAACTAACCATGCTAACAAGGATGGGTCTAGAACTACTGATTTACAAATCACTCATTCAAAAACAAATCAAATAAAGCACATAGAACACTGACAGAGATAGTTTTATCAACTTCAAATGACCTAAATCATACTTTTTGATATGCACATTGAGTTCTACATATTGTTGTAAATTCTGGACTCTGAGGAACACGAGATGAATCTGATGAGAAAATACTTTGAACGATAAATTCATATTTATATATATACTTCAAAATTCCTTTGATCTAAAAGTAGTCATTTTCAGAATTTCAATAAGTATTTACGGGGTCATTTGGGCAGGTTAATTTGAACGCGAATTGTAAGAAAAGATTTAGAAAGGATGCTTTTGACTTTTCAATCAAATCTGAATAATCAAATGATTAACGTATGAAAACTTTGTATTTAAATTTGAGAATAAACAACCTTGAGGCTAAGGGGGCTTTTCGCATTTTGTCAAGCCCAATGGATTGTGCTCAAGCTTTTTCAAGACCTGACGGGCTATTATCAATGGATTGGCCCATTTAAACTGTCCAGAATAGCCATGTTTGAGTCCACTATACTCAAAACAGATCTGGAGCTAATTACCCACTTTTTTTTTGAAATTTATAGGAACACATATACTGAAAGAAAGGATTGCTAACATGAATAAATGTAATGTCCAGTCTTATATTACAACAGTTCTGAAAATAAGTTACAAATGAATTACAACTTGACTACTACTATCAAGACATATTTTCCAGAAGAAAGAAAAACTAAAATGAAGATTTTGACTAATTTGTCTAACTTGGATTCCCTTAAGGCCCTACATTTGATCCCTCCTTTGTAATTTGTAGAACACCCTGACTAATTAGGTGTTATGCACCCATCAGAACCTAACTGACCACGAGAAGGTAAATTCTAATCTGATAATGCTTATGTTTAACTGTTCTAAAGGGCAGAATCATCCATGTATTTGCTTGGTGTGAATATACCATGAAGGGATCAAACTCAACTCCAAGAATGTCCTTTTCCATACCTTGGACCTTCAGTCCATACTTATTCCTTATTTTTGATTACTTAGGCATGTTGAGAGAGTGAACCTAACCATTTGGGAGATTCAGATTCCCTACTCTAGAGCCTTTGTTGATTACCTCATTTCTGTACCCTTGAAGGGTGATAAACTACTCTCTAAGCATCTAAAATATGGGGTGAATTTGACCATTATAAAGGGTCAGATTCACTACCCCTTTAATGCTAGCTAATGACTCTATTATGACATTTGGGATATAGAATCAATCACAGAAGCCTCTAACAGATAATTGTGCTGTTGTAATCACACATAGATGGACAACCAGATTTTAATAAGTAATTACAGATTCAGCAGGAAGAAAGGCAACATGTTTTATGTATTTTTTCTTAGATTGAATCTGACTATGAAGGAGAGTCTGATTCAAACCCAGAGATACAAACTTACTTGACATTTCTAACAACCATACCAATACTTCAAACATCATTCCTTTGAACACTTTGACTATTCTTGGCTTTTTAGAGAATGAATCAGACCATATAAGAGTTCAGATTCTTTACTCTATAGCCCTTTTGACTACATGTTGTATACCCTTTAAAGGGTGAATTTCAGCCATCTACACTACTGTTTTGTGCACTATTATGGGGTGAATTTGACCATTGGAAGGTCAGATTCATCTACCCTAGTGCTATTTATCTTTCTAACATGCTAAACACATATGAAATTACCACCTAGCTATCAAACATTAAGCTTATTAACAGAAGTTCAGCACACTACCAAGCAGATTCCAAGAGTTGCATGCATACACTTAGATAATGATAATCTTACTTCAGTTTCTACATTAAGAAAGGGGAAGAAGAAGATTCACATATTCTTGAAGAAAATACAACATGAACCAACAAGTTTAAAACAAAGTCTGAATTCAATAATTTTGTATAAAGTTCACTGTTACATACCTTTAAAGAGAAAGAAAATCCAGCAAGAGACTTGACCAAATAAAGGTCAAGTATGAACAACAAACAGTAAAAGCAAAAGAAATCAGCAATAACAATAGCAACAGAAGACCAGAAAGAACCAGTACTCAGCAATAACCAAACCCAAATATCTTGAGTAGAAATACTTAGGACTCCTAGCAATCAGAATCCAAAACAGAAAAACCCCCAAAGGAAACTGAGAATCAATTCCTCTAAAAGAAATCAGATTTTTGATAATGACTTTTCCTTTTCTTTTGAATGAGAAGTATTTTGTATTTCAACAGCTCCAAAGAGTGTCCAATTTTTTTTTTCATCTCTAGAAAGAGTGTCTATTTATAGGATATTTGGGAATGGGATCTTCTTTGGAATATTCCTTATCCAAAAGCTGAAAAACAACACTCAATAGTACATAGGGCAGCTGTCAACCCTATCTTTGGGACAGCTGCCCCTATTCTAGAACTTTCATTTTTTAGAAAATACCCTTTTAACCTTAAGATCCTGATTTCCTAAACTGAGTTACTAATGTACCCCTTAGAGTCCCTGAATTTACCATTCGGTAACCAGGGTAACTTACTTGAGTTATTATTAACTCTAGTTAATTATCCTTAATCAGGTTTCTTAGTTAAACTAGGACTGATAAGTATTATTAACTAGATCTTAGTGTAATTAAGACTAATCAACTTGATTCTTTTACTTAGGTTAGTTAGGTTAGGTCCTTAGAGTTAGTTTCCAATTATACTATCAGTTATCTTAGGTTTAATTTCATCATTAGGTGCTAATTCTAGTTTAATAGCTTGTGGATTAATTTAGTCCCTTAGACTTAGGTTAATTGGTTTACCTCATTTAACTAAACCTAATTGTCTTTGACTAAAATCAGAGACTTAATTAACTGTTAAACCTAAGTATTTTTCCAGAAATTTGGTCACCTAGACTGATTCACGACCATTCACTGGTTCAAAATCGAGTACTAGCCTAATTTAACAAACTCAAGTAAACCACTAATAGCATGAACAAAAAAATCAACTAATCTAATCAAACGAGGCAGGGGATCATAGAAATAATGCACACAATGGTAAATCAAACTACGCGGATAAACATGATTGTCAAGAAACCCTACTACTAATTAACGGGAAGAGTTAACCAAAACAGGCTTGTCATAGAGTTTAACTCATCAAGGAAACAAACATGAACAATGAAAGAGAAAACAAAGTCTAGACCTAACAGTAACAAGAACAATAATTATCAAAGATGAAATATTCTTGGTCTTGGCTTAAACAAGAAACAAACAGGGACTGAACAATAAGAATAAAAGAAAGAAAAGGCTAACCTAAACAAAAAACAAAGAACAACAGTGATCGAACAATCCATATTTACATGATTCTTCGTAGTAATATGATAGAAACAGATAAAAAGAAAAGGGAATACCCGTTTAAAGGGGATTTGGCCGGAAAAATTGAAGTCGTTGGACCTTGAGCGGGGATTGAAAAATAGCTCAAACACACATGAATCAATAGGTCTCATCAAGAGCTATTGACTCATGTAGGTATGATCCATTAAATGTTCTCGAATCGGCCGGATGTGGAGTTTTAGGGTTTCAAATTTTTAGATCTGAAATTTGAGGAATTTGAGCGTTTTTTTTATGAAATCAATGGTAGGGGGTGATTGAGGATGAAGAGAAGGTTGTAGGGTGAAAGTCTGGGGTTGTTTGGAGGTCGTCCGCCACCGGTAGGCGATTTTCGGTGGGCAGAGCAAGGTGGGAATCATAGGCGGCTAGGGTTTGGTCATACCAAAGAGAGAGAGAGAGACGGAGGGGATGGGGGAGGGTGTTAGGCTTTGAGTTGTAAGGGGTAAGGGGGGTTTAGGAACAGATATATAGGTTTAGGGGTGTGGAGTTCGGAACCGTTGGATCGAAATGATCCAACGACTGGGAGTTTGATGGGGCAAAACTTTTGGTTGTTACGGGGGGACAGGCCGGGTAAGGGGTTTGGGCTGGGTGCGTTCGAGTGTTTGGAGAAAGGGTTTGGGCCTGGGTAATTTTGGCCCAGGTCCGATTTTAATCCCCTTTTAAACTAATCTAAACGAATTAATTAATTTGAATTAAATCAAAGCTCAACAAAATGTAGTAATTAATTCTAACTTAGTCTTTGTCTAATTATAAATTGATTAAGAGTAATACCATTTAATTTAACACTCATGTCATTTAAAGAGTAAATTTCACAATTTTAAAAAAAAATGAATAAATTAATCATTACATCTACATTGTGTCAAATAATCAACATTTTTGTTGCTATATATTTCAATCAATTACAAATAATATATTAATTAGCTCTAACTCTAGTTTAAATTTTAATCAATGAGTAAATTAAAGGTGAAATTTCTAGTTGAAATTTGTAATTATTTGAAGAATAATTTTTCGTAATTTTCCAATAAAAATGATTGAAGTTATGCACCGAATCATGAAACTTTAAATCATTTATGAAATTTAAAAGACAAATTATGATTTATGCAATGCAAATAATTCGCACACAGACTTTTGAAATTCAACAAAGGTTTATAACACTAATTAATTTTTTGAATTTTTTAGGAATATATAGTAGGTTAAAAATTACCTGCTCACAGCTGCCCCTCTTTGCTCGGAAACGCGAAGAGTTTTTCGGGCAAAGATAAAGTGAGCAATTATGAACAACTTTTACCCATTCAAATACTCCATGTGAAGCGCTTTTGAAAAGTTTGACCGAACCCTGCTTCAAAGGTTGCCTACATATCCTTGGCTATAAAGGAATCAGGTTAGTGTAGTTCTGGAGGTTTTGGTAGCTGGGACTACCGAGTAATTGTGGTTTCACTGCGGTTGCTGTTGTTACTGCTGCTGATCTCCTTATTACAACCAAGTACAAAATGAAGGACTAACTAAAACCTATCAGCTGCTAAATTACAAGATTCATATCTAAGACTTGGTCTTGAGTCTTGATCTTTCACTGACTCTGACCTGGATCCTGATGCTTGTTAATCGCAGGTGCCGATTTTGTCTTATCGTTCCTCGGATCAAAGCAGGATATACTGGACAGATGACTTCAATCTCTTCCTGAATAGTCCACATCTTCCCCGTTCCTGCACCTTGGGTTTGGTCTTCTCTTTTCTTCTTTTCTTTATTCTGAATTGAGACATCTTCTTTTGGTCGTCTCGAATCCATTGTCCTAACAATGCAGTCTGCACAAAATCAAAAAGCAAACGAACGAAATTTTCTGCCCCAGTTTTTACTAGGAAAATTTCGTGAGTTATTCTAAGGAAATCTACACTACTTTATTATTGAAAGCGGTGAAAAAACGAGAACAGTGCACCCGGAGTTATTGTAGACTAGGGAGTGGATACCCTATATCTCAAAGCAAGATCGACTAGGGGTTGGAGACCCTATGTTGCAAAATAAAATCAACTAGGGATTGTATACCCTATGTTGGAAAAGAAATCAACCAGGGAGTGTATACCCTTGATTGGAAAATAAAATATCAACCAGGGAGTGTATACCCTTGATTGGAAAAGAAAGCATCAACCAGGGAGTTTATACCCTTGATTGGAAAAGAAAACATCAACCAGGGAGTGTATACCCTTGATTGTAAAAGAAAACATCAACCAGGGAGTGTATACCCTTGATTGGCATTGACTAGGGAGCGTGTACACCCTGTATCGGGAAAAGAAATCAACCAGGGAGTGTATACCCTTGATTGGAAAATAAAGCATCAACAAGGGAGTGTATACCCTTAATTGGAAAAGAAAGCATCAACCAGGGAGTGTATACCCTTGATTGGAAAAGAAAGCATCAACCAGGGAGTGTATACCCTCGATTGGAAAATAAAAAAATCAACCAGGGAGTGTATACCCTTGATTGGAAAAGAAAGCATCAACCAGGGAGTGTATACCCTTGATTAGAAAAGAAAGCATCAACCAGGGAGTGTATACCCTTGATTGGTAAAGAAAAACATCAACCGGGGAGTGTATACCCTTGATTGGAAAAGAAATCATCAACTAGGGAGTGTATACTGATTGGAATCGACTACGGGAGTGTATACCCTGTGTCGGGAAAAGAAAATCAACTAGGGAGTGTATACCCTTGATTGGAAAAGAAAGCATCAACCAGGGAGTGTATACCCTTGATTGGAAAAGAAAGCATCAACCAGGGAGTGTATACCCTTGATTGGCATCGACTACGGGAGTGTATACTCTGCTTTGGGAAAACAAAATCAACCAGGGAGTTTATACCCTTGATTGGAAAATGAAGCATCAACCAGGGAGTGTATACCCTTGATTGGAAAGGAAAACATCAACCAGGGAGTGTATACCCTTGATTGGAAAATAAATCATCAACCAGGGAGTGTATACCCTTGATTGGCATCGACTAGGGAGCGCGTACACCCATGTAAGGAAAAGGCGTAATTGGGGATTGGAAGCCCCATACTACTTTGAGTTATTTTCAACTTCAATTCTTCTCTCTTCTTTTCGTTTTTTGTTCTCTTTTTTTTGGCATACGGGAAAAGATTTTTGGAGGAAACTTCCCTTTCTTTGGAGTCAATGTTGTAGAGCTCCTTCTAGCCCTTGCACAATTCCTTTTGGTTGCACCTGCTTGTTGCATGGTTTCTTTCGAGTTGCACCTGTTTCCTTCAAACGAAGAACAATTCGTTAGTTTGAAATGGTGGTTAGTTTTGCGGCCTTGATTTTCAACTGCTTGACCTTAGTTCTTTTGATAAAGACCTCAAACACTTGCTTGTTTGCTGGGGATTTGGTTTCATCTCTAATCCCGGGGACCTTATCTTTCTGGATGGCAATTGGTCACGTGGGATCCAGTACCTGACTTTGTTTTGTCTTTGNTACTTCGGCTTTTCAAGCCTAGCGAAGATGGTTAGCCACGCGAGGCTCAACCTTTCAACTTCATTCGCCTTTATAGGCACTTCAATTTTATTTTCTCCTTTCAAGGTTTTGAGTTTGAATCATCGGTCATTGTGGCCAGTCGGGATCGACTCGATGCCCCTGACGAGGCTGGGTGCCTTTTGCATATTGGCCTGCGTCAAATGAGAGCCCTGTAAATCAGTCTTTCCATCTTTTCTTTGCCTTAGTTTCGGGACAGAGTTAGACCGAAAGGGATTCAAAAAAAAAATGACAGAATGGACAACGAATTTAAACAAGAGGTGTCCCTTTCGGGGAAAGGAAAGAAGGACTTATCTGGAGTGTATGCGGACTTCAATGAACATGACATGCCCTTTGGACTGGATGCCTGATCCGTGTGAACCGTCTGACTCTCAGAAATTCATCACAACTATTACCTTGATATTTAGAAACCTTGCCCCGGACTGCGTCCATGTCAGTAACCCATTATCCTTTTCGATCAGTGGCGCCCTTTGCGAGTTTTCACCAAATAACCTCTCTCATTTCTCTTCTCACCCTCGCCTTGTAGTGCTCTTTGCGAGTTTTCGCTAACAAGACTCTCTCATTTTTAATTTCTCTGCTTACCGTCGCCTCACGGTGCCCGTGTGGGTTTTCACCAATGAGACTCTCTCATTTTAATTTCACTCATTTGCTTGTATTTGGATCCAAACAACTGTATCCTCCAATTTGGACATCTTTGTCGATTGATCGGAAGGACTTGAACATGGTTTTTGGTGAAAATAATTTGCGTTGAATTACAACTTTGGAACCTTTAAGGCAACACATCGCCAAATCTTAACACTTGCCCCAGCTTAAACTCTTGAGGAAATGTGGATTTTTATTTTGGTGTGACTGAACCCCAGGGAGAGGCTGCCTACGTATCCTTTCGGAATCAAGTCGAACATAGTTCAGGGAACTTTTGTTTTTGTTTCCGTTTCTGATTGATTTTTTTTTTCATCACTTTTTGTTTCTTCTTTTTTTCAATACTTCTTTTTTATTTCCAATAACAACTTCGGGTTCCAAAGAGGGTAATCAAAGAAGACTAACGGCTCAAAGGGTTTGCAAAAAAGGTTAATGGTGTTTGGGTAGCGAGAATGAAAGCCTTCGTCATTCCAACCGGAGAAAATTTGAAAATATATATGGAGGATCAAACATAGTACCTTTTGACGGCATCTGCATTGACAGCTGTTTCGGGGTCATTTCCTTCGATGTCCCCCAGGTATAACGCTCTTTTTGGTAGCAATTTCCTTATGATGTATGGACCTTTCCAGTTTGGGGCGAATTTTCCTTTTGCTTCTTCGTGGTGCGGGAGGATACGTCTTAAAATGAGTTGCCCAACTTCGAAGTTCCTAGGTCGCACTTTCTTGTTGTAAGCGCGGGCCATTCTTTGCTGGTATAACTGTCTGTGGCACACTGCGACCATTCTTTACTCATCAATCAGAGTTAATTGCTCTAGTCGAGTCTTGACCCACTCATTGTCCTCAATTTCTGCTTCGACAATAATCTGAAGGGAAGGAATTTCGACTTCTGCGGGTGTTACGACTTCAGTGCTGTAAACCAATAGGTAAGGTGTAGCTCCAACCGATGTGCGCATGGTCGTGCGGTATCCCAACAATGAAAAAGGCAACTTTTCATGCCATTGCCTGGAAGTTTGAATCATTTTCCTGAGAATTTTCTTGATGTTTTTGTTTGTTGTTTCAACGGCGCCATTGGCTTTGGGCCGGTAAGGGGTCTAGTTGCGGTGTGTTATCTGGAACTATTCACATACTTCCCTCATCAAGTTACTGTTTAGATTTGCGGCATTGCCGGTAATGATAGTTTTGGGATGCCAAAACGACAAATGATATTAGCATGCACGAAATCCACCACCACTTTCTTAGTGACAGCTTTGAATGTGACGGCCTCGACCCATTTCATGAAATAGTCGATAGCAATTAAAATGAATTTGTGCCCGTTTGAGGCCCTTGGCTCAATTGGCCCAATGACATCCATTCCCCAGGCAACAAATGGCCAGGGTGCCGACATAGGATGTAGTTCTGAAGGTGGTGCATGGATTAGGTCGCCATGTATTTGACACTTATGGCACTTTCGGACGAAACCGAAACAATCTTTCTCCATGGTCATCCAATAATATCCAGCCCGCAAGATTTTCTTTGCGAGGACGTACCCATTCATGTAGGGGCCGCATACCCCTGAATGGACCTCACCCATGATCCTTTCGGCTTCTTTGGCGTCTACACATCTTAACGGATTCAGATCGGGAGTCTTTTTACACAGTACTTACCCACTTAGGAAGAAACTGCTGGCGAGCCTTCAGATGGTTCTCTTTTGGTCTCCGTTGGCCTGCTCGGGATATTCTTTTGTCTTCAAAAATATTTTAATATCATGATACCATGGTTGGACATCGTGTTCTACTTCGACCGTGTTGCAGTAACCATGTCTTTCCTTGATTTGGATATCCAATGGGTCTATGCGAACATTACCTGGATAGGGAAGTATTGCAACTAGGGTGGCCAGCGCATCAAGTAACTCATTGTGGCCACCGAGGAATATATCTGAACTCGACGGCTTTAAATCGGTTACTAAGATTCTCCACATGCTGTCTATAGGGAAGGAGTTTAACATCCCGAGTTTCCCACTCTCCAGAGCTTGCTTAATGATCAAGTCGGAGTCTCCCATGATCAACAACTCTTCTACATCCATGTCAATGGCCATGTTCATGCCCATTATACAAGATTCATATTCAGCAGTATTGTTTGTGCAGAAGAAACGGAGGCAGGCCGTGGCTGGGTAGTGTTGTCCTGTGGGTGAAATTAAGATTGCCCCTATCCCGATACCTTTCGCATTGGCTGCTCCGTCGAAGAACATTTTCTAGGTGTCAGCGCTTTCCGAGATTATTTTGACAGAGTTGATTTCTTCATCTGGAAAATAAGTTCTCAAGGTTTGGTATTCATCATCAACCGGATTTTCAGCTAGATGATCGGCCAATTCTTGAGCTTTCATAGCTGTGCGAGTGACATAGACAATATCGAATTCTGTGATGAAGATTTGCCATTTTTCTAATCTCCCGGTGGGCATTGACTTTTGGAATATGTACTTCAAAGGATCTAGCCTCGTGATGAGGTAGGTGGTATTAGCCAATAAATAATGTCGGAGCTTCTGAGCAATCCAAGTTAGAGCGCATCAAGTCCTTTCTAACTGAGAATTCTTGGCCTCGTAGCTTGTGAACTTCTTACTTAAGTAATAAATGGCATGCTCTTTCTTCCCGGTTGCATCGTGTTGCCAGACAACACACCCAAAGGAGTTTTCTAGCACCGTCAGGTATAGGAAAAAAGGTCTCCCTGGTTCTGGCGGGACTAACACTGGAGGATTTGACAGATATTCTTTGATCTTGTCAAAAGCGTCCTGGCACTCGTCTGTCCATTTGATGCCGCATATTTTTTCAATAGCTTGAATATAGGCTCGCATGTGGAGGTCAACTGAGCGATGAACCTGTTGATGTAATTCAACCTACCCAACAGAATCATGACTTCCTTCTTGGTTCTTGGGGGTGGGAGATCCCAAATAGACTTTATCTTTGTTGGGTCCAGCTCAATGCCCCGTCGACTGACTATAAATCCCAGTAATTTTCTGGATGGAACTCCGAAAGCGCATTTGGCTGGGTTTAATTTCAAAGCATATCTGCGCAGGCGTTCGAAGAATTTCCTCAAATGTTGCACGTGTCACTTTGGGTTTTGGACTTAATGATTACATCATCCACGTACACCTCAATCTCCTTATGCATCATGTCGTGGAATATGGTGGTCATGGCCCTCATGTAAGTTTCCCCAGCGTTCTTTAAACCAAATGGCATGACCCGGTTACAGTATGTCCCCCAGGGTGTAGTGAAGGCTGTCTTTTCCGCATCCTCTTCATCCATCAACACCTGGTGATATCCGGCATAGCAATCGACAAAAGATTGTACCTCGTGTTTGGCACAATTGTCAACTAGGATATGTATGTTTGGTAGTGGAAAATTATCTTTGGGATTTGCTTTATTCATATCTCGGTAGTCGACACATATTCGGACCTTCCCGTCCTTTTTAGGCACCGGAACCACATTGGCCAGCCATGTGGTGTATTGGACCACCCGGATTACTCCAGCCTTTAGTTGTTTAGCGATATTCTTTAATCTTGTCACTCATGTTCGTTTTAAATTTCCTCTGCTTTTGTTGGACAGGTGGATGACCGGGGTAGGTTGGTAATTTGTGTACTACCAAGTCCATACTTAGTCCGGGCATGCCATGATAGGACCAAGCAAACACGTCTTTGAATTCAAGTAGGAGTTGAATCAAGGCGTCTCTAGTCTTTTCATCCGTATGGACGCTTATCATGGTTTCCCGAATCTCCTCTTCATTGCCCAAGTTAACATGTTCCGTTTCGTTTAGGTTTGGCTTAGGCTTATTCTCAAACTGTTCCAATTCTCGATTTATTTCCCTAAAAGCTTCTTCTTTGTCATATTCCAGTTTTTGATTCATTATTTCGACGGCATATTAAGATCAAAGCATGAAGTCCGCAAGCATGTCATGTTTTTTAAAGACACATTATTAGGACTGAAAAATAAGAAAAGTAAACAAAAATCAGAAAGAATAATAGACGATGAAATTTTGATTTCATTTCATTGAATTTGAACATATGAGGGTTTACATCGGAATTTAAAGGCAAGAACTTAAAAAAAACTTGAGTTACACCCTGAAATAACTCATAGTGCAGAAAAGATGGCAAAAGCTGAACTACCGGGACTCCCACCTGACGGGGAATGGAGTAGCCTCCCAGTTTTGCAATTTGGCGTCAAGCCCCATATACTGTACTTCGGCAGTGCTGGAGCCTTCTCCTGGTTGTACCATATGGGCCTCATACAACATTTGCCTCATTGCTCCGCATATTTCTTCTATTTCTTCGGCCGTGAAAGCCTTTTCCTCTTCCTCCACGTATTTTGGCTTGACAAATGATGCGGTGATGTGTGGGATCAGCTGAGGCAATACCCAACCATTTTTCTTACATTGGTCGGCCCATTGTTCATCGTCGGGTGTAGCTTGAATCCCTATGCCAAATAACTTCTTATTGGCAGGCAAAGTGATGGGCTCTTTAATGCCTTGCAAGGGCAACCCGAGCCCTTTTCCGAGTGTATACCCATGTTTAATCATGTCGTTGGAGACCATAATTGATACGTTTGATAGGAAGGGTTGAGGGCACGGGGTTCCTTCCTCATGCTGGTCCGCAACCACAATCTCGAAAGCTTGGTAGACTATGTACTCGCTGCCCTCTCTTGCTTCCAGGCATGGAGCTGATGGGTCCCTGTAAATAGATTGCTCGTCTTCCCCATGGACCACTATTTCTTGGTTTTCATATTCGAACTTAACCATCTGGTGGAGAGTATATGTCACTGCCCCTGCTGCATGGATCCAAGGCCTTCCCAGGAGATAATTGTAGGAAGTATCCACATCCATGACCTGGAATGTCACTTCAAAATCTACAGGGCCGATTGTCAAGACCAAATCAATCTCCCCGATCGTGTCTCTCTTGATACCATCGAATGCATGAATGTACACATTGTTGGGCCTGATTCTCTCAGTCCCGATCTCTATTCTTTGTAGGGTCGATAGAGGGAAAATATCAACTCCAGATCCACCGTCCATCATAACCATTTTCACATAGTAACCCTCACATTTAACAGTTAGGTGGAGAGCTTTGTTGTGGGCAGCCCCTTTCGTGGGTAAATCATTCTTACTAAATGAGATCCGGTTGACTTCAAAAAATCGTTCCGCCATTCTTTCCATCTGCTCAACCGTGGTCTCGCCGGAACATGTGCTTCGTTAAGTGTTTTGATCAGGATTTTCTGATGC
This sequence comes from Nicotiana paniculata, assembly GCA_005239505.1. Classification (NCBI taxonomy): domain Eukaryota; kingdom Viridiplantae; phylum Streptophyta; class Magnoliopsida; order Solanales; family Solanaceae; genus Nicotiana; species Nicotiana paniculata. The sequence continues at coordinate 44,020 of ML360215.1, read as the reverse complement.
TCGTTTGAATTCATCAGCAAGAATAGAAGTGAGACCTGAGTGGGGGACTTTCTGAGCTACTCAATTGTGGCGTATTCAGTGGTTTTCATATTTTTGAATAATTCTTCTGCCTCTCCGGCACTGATCGGCCTTTTAGGCGAAAAGCATTTCTGCTTGCTTTTGTTCAGTTCTTCCAGGTTGAGGTATTTCTCTGATGAGTTTATATTGCCTGTTTCCCCGGTAATTTCCTTTCCTTTGTACGTCACCATTGTTTTGTTGTAATTCTAAGGGACAGCAGTAGTATTTTCCATGGGAGTCTGTGACGCGCAGCTGATAACTATGGGCTCATTCAGCGTTGGTGAAATTATTTTGCCCTGCGCCACATACGTCCCCTTTTGCATGTATATTTTTAGGCCGTTCATCATTGCCTTGTTGAATTGTAGCCTCCTGGGAGGGCTCAACATGCTTTGTTCCTTCCTGGGTGCCTTGGGGACATAAAGAACAATATCTTCAGAGGGTTCTCTATTTGTCTAGGTCTCAGCCTTCTCGGGGACTTGGTGGACGGGGTTACTCTTCTTCATCTCTTTGACTGGTTTAGGTGCCGCCTTGGGCTTTCTTTACACATCCACGATGGCGATGATGACCTTTAGAGCTGGATCAAAATCCTGGTCCTCGCAAATCATGCCGATGAAGGGCCCATGATTGTGAGTGGGTAATGGATTGTTCGTCACATTGGGAGCTTCTTCATCCCTTAACACCACTTTCTTTTGTTCTATGAGGATTTCCACGGCTCTTTTGAGGGTCCAAAACTCCTCCGTGTCATGCCCCCCTGCTCCGGAATGGTAGGCACAACTGGTTCCCGGTTTGTATGATGCTGATGCTAGGTTTTTCCTGGAGGTACGGGTTGTAGAAGCCCCATCTGGACTAATTTTGGGAAGAGGCTTGAATACGGCTCCCCGATAGGGATGAAGTTAGGGTTCCTTGGTGGTTCACGGGGGTAGGTGTTGTATGGGTAGTTTTGGGGAGGGCGTGGATTATATGGAGCTGGGGGAGGATGGTTGTTTCTCGGAGATGGAGCTCTGTTCTGATTGTATTGTTGCTGTAGCCTGGGATGTGGCTGAGCGTTCATTACCGTATAGGGAAAAGGGGGCGTAGCATAAGATGCGTCTTGGTGAGGATAGTAATGTTAGGAAGCTTTGGGAAATGGATGTGGGTATTGTCGAGGCTTCCTGACATCGGAAACCATCATGGCCCCTTCTTCTTTCTTTTTCCTGTTGGCTGCAACCCCTGATCCGCTTTGGATGGCTTGAGAGGTTGCTCTTATGGCAGATTGGCTCAGGATACGACCAATTTTTAGACCATTCTCCACCATTTCTCCAATTTTGATTTCCTCCGCAAATGGTTTGCCCATGGCGGACATCATATTTTGGAATTAATCAGCTTCCTGTGCTTATAGAAAGACACTGACAATTTCAACCTCATCCATCGGAGGTTTGACCCTGGAGGCTTGCTCGCGCCATTTGATGGCGTACTCTCTGAGGGTTTATTTTTGAGATTGGATAGTGAGTTACTATCGTGAGCGATGTCCACATTGTATTGGAATTGCCGGACAAAGTCTCGTGCCAGGTCATCCCATATGTTCCAGGGGGATATATCCTGGTCCATGTACCATTCTGATTCAATTCCCGTCAAGCTTTCTCCAAAATATGCCATGAGAAGCTCCTCTTTCCCACCTGCTCCCCGAAGCTGGTTACAGTACCTTTTCAGATGAGCTATAAGGTCCCCATGTCCGTCATATTTTTTGAACTTGGGGGTTTTAAACCCAAGAGGCAAGTGGACGTGCGGGAACATGCACAAATCTGCATAGGAGACGCTTTTCTGCCCGCTCAGCCCCTGTATATTGTTGAGGCTCTGTTCCATACTCTTCATTTTTCGAGTTATTTCTTCGTGCTCGAGGCTTTTCTTATCTTGTCCCAAACTGACCTCAAACTGAGGTTGTTGGGATATGCATTCGGAGTAATATGAGTGGTATCCAAATGGACGGACGGTGTTTGGAATGTGAATGTTGTCGGCTCGAAACTCGGCCCGGAGATAGTTGGTAGAGCCATGGCGGAGATTGGTGGTGCGGTGAAGATGTTGGAAGACACACCAGAAAACAGAGCCTGGGGGCGAACCTCAGAAGGCCTTCCGGCAAAGTGAGCCGACATAGTTGGATATCCGAATGGCGTGGCTGGGTAGCTTATGGGGATGTTGGATGTCCCGCCTGCTCTGGGAATTATCTCTGGGAAACCCGGGATGGTACTAGGTGGTTCTCTACCATTGGACCATGCGTTCCACATTTCCAGCATGCGACAACATAGAGTCCTGTTTTCTTCAGCTATTGCTAATTCAGATGTTGGGATGGCCGGATTTAGGTCTTCCACGGAAGAGTTGACGATTGGCAAATGACTTTCAGACGTCATTTCTATGCTTCCTTTTGATCTAGTGAAGTAAGGATGGAAAGCCAGGTTACCGCAAAACCAACCACCTAAAAATACCTTTAAAGATCGACTAACAAAATGTTAGGTTAAAACATTTATCACATAGACAATCGCACGCTTGGGGTATGCAATGCACCTAGGCAATTAAATGCTTTTCTATATGTTTTTTGCAACAGTTGTGTACTTCATCCCGACTTTATTTCTGGGTTTTGAACTTTTCTTTCCTTTGTTATTATTTCCGCTCTTTATTCCTCACTCGATTTCTTTTCTTGTGGTTATGATCGAATCTTATGTGGATTGCCTATGTATCACGGCGTCGCGTGAATCAGATCATCACGTAGTTCATGCTAGCAAAACCAAAGGACAAAAATACATATTTCTTCTAAAAGTTTAAAAAAATAAATAAAATAAAACACTTCTGATTACAGAAAACTTGTAGCCCACTTTTGGAATTTCAAAATGTTCAAAGCAGACTCGACAAATCTTTTCTGAAAGTATAAAAACTACCGTGGACTCAGACATGACTACAGACTGAAAAACATCAAAAATACATCAGTGCTTCTGTTGCTCCAGGGGCCGGTGGGGCATCATTTGGCCTTGCCACGGGCCTACGTGCTATGTCTTGCCGGAGGCGGTAAAGGTCGTCCATTATTTCGTGGACGAAGATCATAACCGCTGAGAAGAAAGTGGTCCGAGTCATATCTTCGCATTCCTGGCATCTGGCGATGATGTAGTCAACTATCTCTTGGACCCTCCGCCTGATGATACCCTTTTCTTGAAGTAAATGCCCGATTTGCTGGGATCTTGCCTCTAAAGTCTGGATGTCTTTGTGACTCTGCTCTTGCCATTGTTGCAACTCTTTTTCTAACTGATCCGTCATGGCATATCACTGTTCCCTCTCAGTCTTAAATCCTTTTGCCTGTTTGGCCATTTCATTCTCGAGAACGGCCAATTTTTCCTTCAAGCCTATGACTTCCTGGTCATATTTTCTTTTTAGTCTCTGGACAAAATCTGTTCTTTCTTCTGCACTTCTTGTTAATCTTGCCCGAACTCCAGCCAGTTCTTCTTCAGCTTTATCTAGATCATTCCCATATCTGCACACTTTATGCCTCAGGCTGTTGATAAGCCTTTCATCAGTTCTGCTTCTCTCCGGGTTCTCAGCAGCTATTTTTAATTCCTGTATTTGGGCCCGGAGAACTTCATTTTCTTGGGCTAATCTATTTTTCTCTCCTTCAATTGTGGCAGTATGTAGAACGTTTTCAAATTTGATTTCCCTGACCTGGGCTTCCAACTAGCTTATTGTGGCTCGGTAGCTGTTTTCTTTTTCTAACCAGGCCCAATGCTCTTGTGTTTTCTCGGTGAATTGTTGCACGTGGGACCTCTTTGCGGGTCGCTCTTGCTCTTGATGCTCCCTGCCTCTTATGCCATACCAAAAGGTGTAGGGGGGCTCCACTTCCCCTTTAGATAAATTTCTCACCCGAGTTTGAGGTTCTAAAAACCTGCACTCGTTCCAGATTTGACGGACCCTGCTCTCAGGAAATGCAGCTCGTGGGCATAGCTCAATGGCTAATCCTCGTCATGGGGAACACCCAATTGTCTCCCCAGCTGGCGTAAGACCCGGTGTGGGGCATACAGATGAATTCTTCGCAGGCCCATTAACAGGAGATAGCAAACCTCAGCAGACATGTTGATAACCTCGCTGACAGGGAGCCACCCGAACGTCCACTCGATTTGGTTGGCAGTCAGTGAACTTAAGTATGAGTGCCAGGCTTCCGTTCCCTCGGGAAATTTGTGGCCCTTTACCCAAGTACCATGTTCCTAGATGCAATTCAAACCGGTTAAACCGTAGTTCATGTAGCCTGGGCGGTGACAGAGGTGCTCGATCAGCCAGATTTGCATAAGCAGGTTGCACCCCTCAAAGAACTTTGCCCCAGATTGGCAAACTGTCAGAGCATGGTAAATCTCAGCTAGGACCATCGGTATAAGTGTGCCATTGTATTTTTTCATCACGAAATCTTCCTTTCCCACAAGCCCGATATCTATGTATCCGTCACTTCTTGGGCAAATCAAGGTGCCCAAGAATGATACCACAAAAGCTAGCCCCCGTCGGGTTTCCCATTTAGCCTGATCTTTGTGAGTTAGACCAGTGTTGTCAGCCTCATAACCCTGGGGATGTCCATAACGTCTGTAAAGAAAATAAAAAGTGCAGAAACCTTCAGACAGGTGTGGGTCTTGGACGTCCCGGCTATTGTTCAACAGATCCAAAACCTTATGTGGAGTCACTGCCCTGGGTGCCACTGGGTACCGACTTCTAATATTATCATTGAGACCAGCATACCCCGCTATTTCCTCTAGCGTGGGTGTCAATTCAAAGTCTGAAAAGTGGAACACGTTCTGGGCGGGATCCCAAAACGGCACTAGAGCCTCAATTTCTTATTTACATATTTTAGCCTATTGTGCATTTAACCTTTTTAAACTTTAACCGCTTTTAATGTTTATGGATTTATCTTGAATAAGTCACGATGTCATGCACTTATTTGTTTTTGGACAAATTATAACTACGCCACATGAAATGCACCCATAATTACAATATGTGATTTTTATTAGTTGTTTGGAGTTGAGGGTCGGGGCATGAGTTGCCACTCCCGAGTGTAGGTTATGGTAACTCTAGGTAATATTCGATTTTATCAAATTCAAACTAAAAGTTAGTTTCAACATAAAGGATATGTAAGAGATTGTTTGAACCTAAATTCACTTAGTCTAAAGGATAAGATGCTAGGACTATGGCCATTTTTAGCCCAAGTTATTTAACCCTTCCGGCAAATCCAAGTTTTAGGCTATTTTTGTAAGAAGAGGAAAGCTATGTTACGCAACTAAGCATGATAACAAGGATGGGTCTAAAACTACTGATTTACAAATCACTCATTCAAAAACAAATCAAATAAAGCACATAGAACACTGACTGAGATAGTTTTATCAACTTCAAATGACCTAAACTCATACTTTTTGATATGCACATTGAGTTCTACATATTGTTGTAAATTATGGACTCTGAGGAACACGAGATGAATCTGATGAGAAAATACTTTGAACGATAAATTCATATTTATATATATACTTCAAAATTCCTTTGATCTAAAAGTAGTCATTTTCAGAATTTCAATAAGTATTTACAGGGTTATTTGGGCAGGTTAATTTGAACGCGAATTGTAAGAAAAGATTTAGAAAGGATGATTTTTACTTTTTCAATCAAATTTGAATAATCAAATGATTAACGTATGAAAACTTTGTATTTAAATTTGAGAATAAACAACCTTGAGGCTAAGGGGGCTTTTCGCTTTTTTTCAAGCCCAATGGATTGTGCTCAAGCTTTTTCAAGCCCTGACGGGCTATTATCAATGACTTGGCCCATTTAAACTGTCCAGAATAGCCATGTTTGAGTCCATTGTACTCAAAACAGATCTGGAGATAATTACACACATTTTCTTTTTGAAATTTATAGGAACACATACATACTGAAAGAAAGGATTGCTAATATGAATAAATGTAATGTCCAGTCTTATATTACAACAGTTCTGAAAATAAGTTACAGATGAATTACAACTTGACTACTACTATCAAGACATATTTTCCAGAAGAAAGAAAAACTAAAATGAAGATTTTGACTAATTTGTCTAACTTGGATTCCCTTAAGGCCCTACATTTGATCCCTCCTTTGTAATTTGTAGAACACCCTGGCTAATTAGGTGTTATGCACACATCAGAACCTAACTGACCGCGAGAAGGTAAATTCTAATCCTGATAATGCTTATGTTTAACTGTTCTAAAGGGCAGAATCATCCATGTATTTTCTTGGTGTGAATATGACCATAAAGGGATCAAAATCAACTCCAAGAATGTCATTTTCCATACCTTGGACCTTCAGTCCATACTTATTCCTTGATTTTTGATTACTTAGGCATGTTGAGAGAGTGAACCTAACCATTTGGGATTCAGATTCCCTACTCTAGAGCATTTGTTGATTACCTCATTTCTGTACCCTTGAATGGTGATAAACTACTCTCTAAGCATCTAAAATATGGGGTGAATTTGACCATTATAAAGGGTCAGATTCACTACCCCTTTAGTGCTAGCTAATGACTCTATTATGACTTCAGGGATATATAATCAATCACAGAAGCCTCTAACAGATAATTCTGCTGTTGTAATCACACATAGATGGACAACCAGATTTTAATAAGTAATTATAGATTCAGTAGTAAGAAAGGCAACCTTTTTTATGTATTTTTTCTTAGATTGAATTTGACTATGAAGGAGAGTCTGATTCAAACCCAGAGATAGAAACTTACTTGACATTTCTAACAACCATACCAATACTTCAAACATCATTCCTTTGAACAATTTGACTATTCTTGGCTTTTTAGAGAATGAATCAGACCATATAAGAGTTCAAATTCTTTACTCTACAACCATTTTGACTACATGTTGTATACCCTTTAAAGCGTGAATTTCAGTCATCTACACTACTGTTTTGTGTACTATTATGGGGTGAATTTGACCATTGGAAGGTCAGATTCATCTACCCTAGTGCAATTTATCTTTCTAACATGCTAAACACATATGAAATTACCACCTAGCTATCAAACATTAAGCTTATTAAAAGAAATTTAGCATACTACCAAGCAGATTCCAAGAGGTGCATGCATACACTTAGATAATGATAATCTTACTTCAGTTTCTACATTAAGAAAGGGGAAGAAGAAGATTCACATATTCTTGAAGAAAATACAACATGAACCAACAAGTTTAAAACAAAGTCTGAATTCAATAATTTTGTATAAAGTTCTCTGTTACATGCCTTTAAAGAGAAAGAAAATCCAGCAAGAGACTTCACCAAATAAAGGTCAAGTATGAACATCAAACAGTAAAAGCAAAAGAAATCAGCAACATCAACAACAACAGAAGACCAGAAAGAACCAGTAATCAGCAATAACCAAACCCAGAAATCTTGAGTAGAAATACTTAGGACTCCTAGCAATCAGAATCCAAAACAGAAAACACCCCCAAAGGAAACTGAGAATCAAATCCTCTAAAAGAAATCATATTTTTGATAATGACTTTTCCTTTACTTTTTTTTTGAATGAGAAGTATTCTGTATTTCAACAGCTCCAAAGAGTGTCCAAATTTTTTTTTTCATCTCTAGAAAGGGTGTCTATTTATAGGATATTTGGGAATGGGATCTTATTTGGAATATTCCTTATCCAAAAGCTGAAAAACAACACTCAATAGTACATAGGGCAGCTGTCAACCCTATCTTTGGGACCGCTGCCCCTATTTTAGAACTTTCCTTTTTTAGAAAATACTCTTTTAACCTTAAGAGCTTGATTTCCTAAACTGAGTTACCTAATGTACCCCTTAGAGTCCCCGAATTTACCCTTAGGTAACCATGGTAACTTACTTAAGTTATTATTAACTCTAGTTAATTATCCTTAATCAGGTTTCTTAGTTAAAATAGGACTGATATGTATTATTAACTATATCTTAGTGTAATTAAGACTAATCAACTTGATTATTTTACTTAGGTTAGTTAGTTTAGGTCCTTAGAGTTAGTTTCCAATTATACTATTAGTTATCTTTGGTTTAATTTCATCATTAGGTGCTAATTCTAGTTTAATAGCTTGTGGATTAATTTAGTCCCTTAGACTTAGGTTAATTGGTTTACCTCAGTTAACTAAACCTAATTGTCTTTGACTAAAATTAGAGACTTAATTAACTGTTAAACCTAAGTATTTTTCCAGAAATTTGGTCACCTAGACTAATTCACGACCATTCACTGGTTCAAAATCGAGTACTAGCCTAATTTAAAAAACTCAAGTAAACCACTAATAGCATGAACAAAACAATCAACTAATCTAATCAAACGAGGCAGGGGATCATAGAAACAATGCACATAATGGTAAATAAAACTACGCCGATAAACATATTGTCAAGAAACCCTATTACTAATTAACGGGAAGAGTTAACCAAAATAGGCTTGTCACAGAGTTTAACTCATCAAGGAAACAAACATGAACAATGAAAGAGCAATGAAAGAGAAAACAAATTCTAACCTAACAGTAACAAGAACAATAATTATCAAAGATGAAATATTCATGGTATTGCCTTAAACAAGAAACAGACAGGGACTGAACAATAAGGAAAAAAAAAGAAAAGGCTAAGCTAAACAAAAAACAAAGAACAACAGTGATCGAACAATCCATATTTACATGATTCTTCGTAGTAATATGATAGGAACAGATAAAAAGAAAAGGGAATACCCGTTTAAAGGGGATTTGGCCGGAAAAATTAAAGTCGTTGGACCTTGCCGGATTCCAGCGGTGTTTGAAAAATAGCTCAAACCCACATGAATCAATAGCTCTCATCAAGAGCTATTGACTCATGTAGGTATGAGCCATTAAATGTTCTCGAATCGCACCGATGTGGGGTTTTAGGGTTTCAAATTTTTAGATCTGAAATTTGAGGAATTTGAGCGGTTTTTTGATGAAATCAATGGTAGGGGGTGATTTAGGATGAAGATAAGGTTGTAGGGTCAAAGTTTGGGGTTTTTTGGAGGTCGTCCGCCACCGGTAGGCAATTTTCGATGGGCGGAGCAAGGTGGGAATCCTAGGCGGCTAGGGTTTGGTCATACAGAAGAGAGAGAGAGAGACGGTGGGGATGGGGTAGGGTGTTAGGCTTTGAGTTATAAGGGGTAGGGGGGTTTTAGGAACATATATATATATATAGGTTTAGGGGTATGGAGTTCAGAACCGTTGGATCGAAATGATCCAACGACTGGGAGTTTGATGGGGTAAAACGGGGTCGTTTGGTTGTTACGGGGGGACAGGCCGGGTAAGGGGTTTGGGCTGGGTGCGTTCGAGTGTTTGGAGAAAGGGTTTGGGCCTGGGTAATTTAGGCCCAGGTCCGATTTTAATCCCCTTTTAAACTAATCTAAACTAATTAATTAATTTGAATTAAATCAAAGCTCAACAAAATGTAGTAATTAATTCTAACTTAGTCTTTGTATAATTATATATTGATTAAGAGTAATACCATTTAATTTAACACTCATGTCATTTAAAGAGTAAATTTCACAATTTAAAAAAAAATGAATAAATTAATCATTACATCTACATTGTGTCAAATAATCAACATTTTTGTATTTAATTCAATCAATTACAAATAATATATTAATTAGCTCTAACTCTAGTTTAAATTTTAATCGATGAGTAAGTTAAAGGTGAAATTTCTAGTTAACATTTGTAATTATTTGAAGAATAATTTTCCGTAATTTTCCAATAAAAATGATTGAAGTTATGCACCGAATCATGCAACTTTAAATCATTTATGAATTTTAAAGGACAAATTATGATTTATGCAATGCAAATAATTCGCACATAGACTTTTGAAATTCAACAAAGGTTTATAACACTAATTAATTTATTGAATTTTGTAGGAATATATAGTAGGTTAAAAATTACCTGCTCACGGATGGGATCGGGCCGTACGCCAAGGCAAGGGGATCGGGCCGTACGCCACGGCGAGACTTATGATTTCAGGATGGTATCGGGCCATACGCCTCGACAAGGATTACAGGATAGGATCGGGCCGTACGCCACGGCGGATATCAACCATAGTGAATTTTGTCTTGTTATTTGATGTCTAATATCGATGTACTTGGTTAATTGTCTTTCATGCCTATTGTTTTCCTTACATCTTGCTTACTTTATTACTGTCAGACCTTAGTGAGTATCAAGTCGACTTCTCGTCACTACTTCTTCGAGATTAGGCGGGATACTCACTGGGTACGTACTTATGTATGTACTCATGCTACACTTTCTTTTCTTCTGTACTTGACTTTACAGGTCTGGAGGTTGGTACGTCTGATCATCAGTCCGGTGCTAGATACTGATCGGGGTTGGTTATACTTCTCGGTGAGCTGCTCTTCCTGGCGATTTCCTTGGCAGCACCTTGGAGTTTAATTTTGTTATTTTCCCGTCTATTTCATTCAGACTATGGGATTGTGTATATTTATGTATTCTGGTGTATTATGATAGTTGCCCGCGATACTCGTGACACTAGTTCCTGGCACACACGTGCGTTCATTTTGGGTTGTTGGGCTGCATTTTCATACATATGTTTATCTTTTGACTCACGTATCAGATGTTTTATTTTCATTTCACCGGCTAATATCCTGTAAATAAATGCTTAAAACTGGTAAAAGTTGGATTAATTAGTCATATGGGAAGGGTAACACTTAGTAGAATTTATGTTGGCTTGCCTAACCCCATTGTTGGGCGCCATCGCGACCCGTGTGGGAAATTGGGTCGTGGCATAGAACTTGGACAATGACATCAAATATTGCAGAGTCGTTAAATGCTGTAACAAAAGATGCAAGAGAGCTGCCAATATTTGACCTTTTAGAGTATATGAGAACACTACTAGAACATTGGACCAACGAGAAGTTATTGAAGGCAAATGGTACTTTCACATTCCTTGGGTCCGAATTCAACAAAGAATTGGAGAACAACAGAATATTATCTCAGAAGCTTAGGGTAAGATCTGTTTATTTGGTGGAGAAAAGAGAAATAATTTAATATGTAGTGTTTCAAGATTGTAGATAAATTGAAGACAAATTGTCGATAATTTGTAGGTTGTAGATAAGTTGTAGAATTTTTGTAGATAAGTTGTAGATTATCTATTTGTATGATTGAAATAATAGTTTTTCTGTTCGTTCTGTAATTGTAGGTGAGGGCTTCAACAGATCATATACACACTGTGTTAGATGGTGTGAAGAGGTACATTGCGTTTCTCGAAAGCAAGAAATGTAGCTGTGGCCAATTCCAACTTGAAGAACTTCCATGTGCGCATGCTTTGGCAGCATTAAGGCACACGAATGAAACTTATGAAAACTATTGCTCTCCGTATTACACAAAAGAGAGGCTACTGCGTACGTATGAAATACCAGTAAATCCTCTTCCTGATGAAAGCAAATGGATTGTGCCACAACATATTACGGATGAAGTAGTAAATCCACCGACGGAAGATAAAAGGCAGTCAGGAAGACCTCAAAAGGAAAGATACAAAATATATGATGAAATAAAGTCAAAGAAGTACAAGGTGTCATGTGGAAACTGTGGAGGTGAAGGGCATAACAAAAGATCTTGCAAGAATGCGCTCAAAGAGAAATAAATATCATGTAGTTAGAATAGTTTATCAAAATAACTGTTAGTGTGTTCAAGTTAGCAGATTTTTGTGTATAATCGTTTAAATTTTTAAAGATCATATGTAGTTAGTTTCAATTTGATTATGTGTTATTAATATATTTTTATGTATTGTGTCAAGCATCTAAATTTGTTTTTCATATAGTGTAGTTAAATTTTAATATTTATTATCTACAATACAATTGCTAAAAAAAATTAACTTTAATATACAGTGTTTCCATATTGTAGATAAAATGTAGATATAAATGTAGGTAAATTGTAGTTTTGTAGATAAGTTGTAGATAATCTATTTCTATGATTGGAGTATTTAATTCTTCTGTTTGTTGTGTAATTTAACTTTAACTGACAATTATATACATAAAATACCTACAATCTCTAGGGTATTTCATAAAAATTATGAACATATACAACTACAAAAATATATACAATAACGGCATTGAGTGTTTCCACAATGTAGATCTTGTGTAGTTGGTTTGTAGTCAAATTGTATTATAACATCATAATAACTATATTTAATATAATGAATATACAATACTGTAAAGATTGAAGAAATGATGATAAAACAACCAATTTATATTCAAGTGAACTACTAAAACTGAATAGAAAATAACAAAAAAAAAATATCTGCTGAAATAAAAAAATAAAATATTTGTTCAGAAAGTTGTGTATTCTCCTTCAACTACCAACTAGCATCAACTAAACTAGGAACACATGACACTATTTCTTCTTTCTCTGGACTCTAATCTTCTCATTCAATGCAGGAGCACCCTTCCTCCTTGCTAGCCTGCCTGTAACCTCGCTTTCACTGATTGACCCATCTTCTTGCTTCTTTGTAGCTTAGTCCCATAGGAGATCTCCATAGCGCCTACGGTGTTGGTCAATATCAGAAAGGTCTTCTGCGGGTATTGACAAATCTCCAAGACTAACATATTCGGCAAAGGCAGCCACAAATACACCACAATTGCTGCATAAGACAAAAAAATTAAACTATTTAACAAATGATTATAAAAAAATAATATTTAAACGTTTAGAAAGAGAGAATAGGTTTTTTACAGTGATCCTTCTTTTTGCTGTGGAATCTCTGTAACCATCCACTGAATGTTAAGAGGGTCTGTAACTGGTTTCTCAATGTATGCAGTTGTATTCTTAAAGTTAATGTCTTTACGCTTCCCATAGAAACCAGTGCAAGACAAATACAGAGGGATGATGACTGAAAACTTATCAACATAGGATTCAACAGTATTATGATGGTGTGAAGACACCATGGACTCATATGCATAAAGCTGCCTATCCGCAATGTCGAAAACGACCAGCAACCAATGGAAATTCTCTACAATGTTCACGGGCATGATGACATAGTCAAATTCATCCCAGGCAACATTAGCAAGAAGTCTATACCCCAAAATATATTCTGCAACATCATCATGGGGTTTAACAACTGAATATTTTTTTCTAGTGGAGAATTTATGAACTTCTCATAGATTTGTTTAATCTTTGTCTTGAATAAACAATCAGTTGTTGTAAACCTAGTTTTGTTGCTGCTGCCATATTTGCCTCTTTTTCTCAGATAATACATTATAACATCAATGTGCTGCACAACAAAATAAAATCTACTATAAGCTAAATTGAAATTACAATTACCAACAAAACAACTACAAATAATTATACAATGATATCTAAATACAAGTCTACAAGTTAAACTACAAATTCAGATTTCAAAAAATCTAACGATTAGCTGCAGTACACTGCAACACATGGAACACAACAACTACAATTAGATCTCTATCATATATACATTTATACTACAAATTAATCTTGTAATGTTCAGCCTATTCTACAAATTCACTACAATATAACTACAAAATGAAATACACCTATATCTATTCTATCCTGCATACTAAATATAGAATTTATAGATACAAATCATCAACAAATTGGATACATAAGGTACAAACTAAAATACGGTCACACTACATATAAGAAAGACAACATTTATAAGTTTCTCTACATTATATCTACAATTCAGAATACACGTCATGGTAAAAATATATTTCATATCTACAACATAACAACATTTAGGATACAAATACAGAAGACACATTATATATTATGAATAGATTCTTTGATACTTACAGAGTCATTGAGGACTTGTCCGGGGTGAGCAAGGAAATAAAACTAGTCCTTCTTATCAACCTTTTCGACTCCAAGGTCTAACCAAGGCTTGATTTGGTTATCCTTTATGGAAAACGGATCCTTCCTCCTGTAACAACAATTAAATGTCCAAAAAAAAAACATAGAATGACTTACAGATGTAAAAATAAATGCTGAAATGAAAGTGTCAAATTAGGCAATTCATACCTCTTAGATCCTTTGGCATTACAGTGGTATAACCACTTGTTGAATTTATCTAAAACATCAGGATCTACATCTTCACCTATAACAGTAGTGAAGGGGTGCTTCAGGAAGAAAAATTTAGGTCCAAGAGAGCTGCTGCCTCCCGAACTGTATAGAGGTATGAAAGGTGATCGTGCATGCTTCCCAGGCTGCCTGGTTCTCCCCGGATGCATAGGTGTTGCTTCATCTGGTATGGGCTCACCATAATTAACCAATTGTGTTAAGTTGTCAGGCAACTCAAATTCATCCAATGTGACCCCCTTCTTCTCAATGCTTGATCCTTCAGGATCACCTACATCCACATGCTGTGCATCTGCACCTTCATTTTCCTGTTGCTCAGTGGCACATTCTGTCTGAGCTGCTACAGTCACTCCGTGAATCAGGGACTGTGCATTGATATCTTCAATCTCTGTAACATAATACATAAGTTACTTAACAGGAATATAAATGTGAATAAACTACAATAATACATCTCTGAATGATAGTATGATATTATACCTGCTTTGTCTTCATCAGCTGCACCTTGAAATTCTGTAAGCAAGTCAGCATGTGCTGGAACATGTTCTGGACAAACTGCAGCTTCAATATGTTGTGTTTATAATTAAAAATGGTAAATTATACTAGATAATGTTGTCTTGAATTTGTAGATATATGTAGGAAGTTGTAGAAAAATGTGGATAATGTGGATATGCCCATTTTCAGTTTTATACTAAATGTAGATAGATGTAGGTATTTTGTAGATACCCGTGTTGCTGGTGCTTGCATGCACTTGTTCACCAATATTGAACTGAAATTGCTGGTTGTTCACTCCTTTTTGTTGGTCATTGATTTTGGTTGATGTCACGACCCATTTCCGGAGTCATGATGGTGCATGTCGTGGAATCAGGCAAGCCACCCATTTTATCCAACTAAATGCAAATTCCCATAAGATGCCCCTTTTTAAAAAATTCTGAAATCAATGACAATAATAGTAAATCCAGTATTTTTGGATAAAACTAGTTTATGAAATTAAAAGACCAAAGCCTACTAACCCCGGATCCAGTGTCACACAGTCATGAGCTGCTAATACTAAATACAATCAAACGAAATGACTAACATAGTCTGAAAATAAATACGACAGGTAGAAAGGAAAGAGAAGACGAGATCATGGTCTCCAACTGCTACCTCATCAACTCTGATGAAACTAATGCGCTACCTGGCCCGAGCTGAACTCCTCTGTACCTGGATCTGCACACAAGGTTCAGGGGGTAACGTGAGTACACAACCTCAGTAGTAAGGAAACCAAACTACGGGCTGAGAGGTAGTGACGGGCTAAATCTCCGACAATTCAAACAACAGTATATAAATTTGGACAAGACAGTAATATATCAGGAAATAAATACGATGGATCAAGATATGCCTGTAAACTTGTATACTAGCATGAATGCATATAGAGTCATGAATGATGTGTACTCATTAATCAAGCTCTCATAAGGTGGTCCACTCAGTACTAGAATACGGCCTTCAGGCCCAGGGAAGTCAATCCCGGAGATTACATGAACACAAGTGACACAGTCACTAAGTACTGAGGAAAACGGCTGATCCAGCCCCCACAGAGAAATCCATCTCCGGAACATAAAAACCACGGAGAAATCCATCTCCGGAACATAACAACCACGGAGAAATCCATCTCCGGAACATAACAACCACGGAGAAATTCATCTCCGGAACATAACAACCACGGAGAAATCCATCTCCAAAATATCTGTGCACTCACTGGGGGTGTAAAGAATCTGGAGGGGGTCCTTTAAGCCCAAGCGCTATATCAAGCCAACTAAGGCATGATTTCAGGATCGCTGCGGTGTGCAGTCCGACCTCATAACTTTCTCAAACTAGGCTCTAAGTCTCACTCGGTCAGTACCTTCCAGTCTCACTTAGAATGCTCTAACATATGCAATGCAGCCCAAGCCAATGATAATATAAATAAACTAGCAACTTGCGAGACTGAGGCATGAAACATATACTATAACAGGACTGAGTACATGAAAGCAATAATAACAGATAGACACAACAACAATCGACCATTTCGGTCTAAACACATCGACGTGAAGCCTTAACATTTATACTTAGCATGATTTCTATTTCGTTTCAGGTAATTACCACCTTCACAGTACAATATCAATCTGGGATAACCAATAGGCAGTGCCATGGGATGAACCAGACTACCAATATTCGGTAAACGCCCGCATGCCCGTCACTATGCAAGTGCGTCACCTTAATTAACAACAAATATCAAATAGTTTGGGGTTTCGAACCCTCTGTTCCAAGTTTGGAAGCATTACTTACCTCAAAACCGACTAACGCACTACTTCATAGTGCCCTTGCCTCTAAATTCGGCCTCCGAGTGCTCCAAATCTGCCAAGTTCAGATTTTTATCATCAATTTATGCTTAAGGGATAAATTCCAATCGAAAAATATCAAATTTAGCTCAAAACCCGAATTTGGTCAAAACCCGACCCCCAGGCTCACGTTCCTAAATTCAGAAATTCTTATACCAACTGTTCTTCGTCATCTCACGAGTCTGTACATATAAAGAACACCAAAATCGGAGTCCATTTGACCCCTCAAATCGACCCCTAAAGGTCTCTTATTCTCAAGCCCCAAAACCCCATTTTTCTACTGTTTTACCACGAATTTACACTGGTATGTTCTATAATCACCCATGATCGAGTTTTAATAATCAAAATACTTACCTCTATGTAGAACAAGGATTTCCCTCTTCAAAATTCGTCCCCAAAGCTTTTTCCCGTACAAGAATGGTGTAAAATAAGAGTTACGTCGCGAAAGGGTTTAATTAATTATGCCCAGTGATTCCTTCACTGCGATCGCAGACTCCCTGTCGTGATCGCGTAGCACCGCTCTCCAACCCCACGCGGTCACCGCTCTCCTCACGCGATCGCGAAGACCAATTGACCTTGCCCCCACGCGCCTACCTTATCCCTACGCGATCACAACACTCCTCACACGATCGCACTGCTCAACCTCTGCGATCGCAAACACATCTATGCGATCACAGAGAGTAAAATTCTGCCCCTCACGATTTGCACTACGCGATCGCGTACAAGGACACCAGCAACAAAACACCAGATTTTTTTCCAGTAGATTCCTAAGGCCAAAAATGCCCGTTAACCACCCGATATCAATCTCGAGCCCCTCGGGTCCCCAACCAAAGTTACCAACACATCCCATAACATCATTCAAACTTAGTTTCACTCTCGCAACACCAAGATTAACATCAAAACACCAAATTTATATTGGATTCAAGCCTAAGAACTTTGAAACTCCTAAAATTCGCCAACTACGCCGAAACCAATCAAAACACCTCCGATTTACCTAAAATTTTGCAGACATATCCAAAATGACATTACGAACCTGATCCAACTTCTGGAATTCCATTCCGACCCCAATAGCCTATTTTTTACTGCCGACCGGAAATCACCAAAAACTAACTTTCGCCAATTCAAGCCTAATTCTACACCGGACATCACAAAAATATCCCGAACACATCCCTAAGTCCCAAATCACCTAACAAAGCTATCCGAGCCATAAAATTCGCATTCCGAGGTCATTTACCAATATGTCAACTCTCAGTTGACTTTTTCCATTATAAGGATATCTTTAAAGACTAAGTTACTAAATTCTCATTTAACCATTCCGATTTCAAGCCTGTCGACTCTAACACCTCAATAATAGAATAACTAATCCATGACAAGTCAATGACAGCAATAAAAATGAAAGTTCTACGTAACGACAGACCGGGTCATTACATTCTCCCACACTTAAACCTACGTTCGTCCTCGAACGTGCCTAGAGCTGTTCCAATACCACCAAAAATTGTTGTGTATCCTTCCATGCACATATTTGGACGTGATTCCCGGTCACCTTACCCCATCTACGTCTGATAATACAACATAACTGAAATTTCATTATCCAATCGTGATCCATAGACCTTAAAAACCAAGTTTCCACTTCTGAAATAATTTACAAGTTCAAATTTCCACAACTATAAACTGAATAAGTTTGAGCACACTGTAGCAAGCCATATCCGTAACCCAAGATGAAATACCATGATCCACTGTATGACTCAAGCACTCGTGGCGATAACTCCTAATCACAACAGTTGCTTATAACAACCCAATACCGGTAAATAACCTCTTATCAAGAAATGCCTCGCTCTTACACTTTCATATACTGCCGATGATGACAGAAATACGTATAAACTAGTAACCATTCGCCCGATCAGTATCAATACCATCCAGAGCCATAATTTGTGCAACTTGTGCACTCAATAGCCACATACCAAGAGTTCGATTCATTAAATAAAGAAGACTCGCACGAGAGGGCTATCCTGCCACTAAGACTTACCATTACCACATCATACTAAAAGCCTGATACACATCGTGAAACCATATCACACAAATCCGACACCAAGGATCATACCTCCACCTAACCGAGCTGCAAAACGTGATCCCATCCAACCGCTGGACCACATGACACACTCCAAACCACCTTACTCAAAATCAATAACCATGCGAAATTCGACATCAATTACTCACAGTGCATTGCCATAATCACGGGAAATCGGACGATACCGTGCCACCCGAATCAGGGAGAACATAACCAACACGTCTCAATCCTGCAACACCCAATTACTTACCTTACTCAAATCTCGTTATATAGCCCCGACTGAAACCACACTATTTGTGCATATAACCACCAAATCTCGAATCCTCGTAACATAGGAGAGTAACTCATAGATCACGAATAAGCTCAACAACAATCGAATGGAACATCTCTCAATAATAGCAGTTCAGAGTAAACAAATCTGACCAGGTGCATAACACACATCCATGATGGACCTACCAATGAACCCCAAATCAACTATGGTCACCCACAACAGATAATTAACCCTTTGAAGGTTCACAATGACTGAATTATAGCGCATACCACCCTCTGACCAACCTTAGATATTTTCTCACAGTCCACAACCACAAAGCCACCTAATCACGGAAACTCTCATTCTCCCAATCCATAAAGCACACGAATCACCATATCTGATCCCAGCTACACTGCCCGAACATCTAACACACATCTGATACCCGATCATTCCATGAGGGATACTCCTATAATTCTTCTGTGCTACCAAGCCAACTTGAATATCGACAGTCGATCCACTAAGAGAGTACCACAATACTAATGAAGTATCCTTAATTCAAACACATTGCCATTTTTCTAAAGTTTATACCCTTATCAAGACACGCCATTTAGTAATATCATTTACCTAGTCATCCGAAACTACCGTGATGTCTAAGAATTTATGACCTTCCTTTCAGAACTGAACTGTGACCTTATCCATGTCAATCTCAACCCTACACAACATACCACATATACCATGCCATCCTATGATAAATATGAGAACTTCATAATCCCTTCCAAGCCACAATCAAATATATACTCAACTAGTCAAGAACTTTCCATTTGATCCCATCTAGGAGAAAATCACTATACATCCCATGCTCCTCATGCCAGCAGAAATTATACATCTCTAACCATGGTAGAAATTATGAAGAACTCTACGAATATCCTTTTGCACAAAACTGAACCATCAGAACTGACTCCTTCTAACTCAACCAAGTTATACAAGCAATCAAAACCTAAGAGTATTTCCACGAAACACCTGTGGAAACCTACCGCTTCATAAGCACTCAAAAACCGATCATATCCATTACCATGCCAATCCGGCCTACTACCAAGCTATCCCATCTATCCGAGTTTCCTATTTGATTTATCTTTAACTTGATACTCTTTCTTGATATAACACCACAATTCCTCAACCCAGACTCACCATACGAGACCCAAGCATAAAACCACACTGTCTAAGGCTTATAAGCTGCTGAGTACTCTCTTAAATGTTTCCAAAAGCACCACGTTCAAAATACCTACCCCGAAGGGACTTCCTGCGAATCTAGAACCAGTACCTTCCTAATACTGATATATAGAATCCCAGAGTTAATGTAGAAAGAACCACAAGTCTTGACATCTTCCAAATGAAAACTCAGTTCCTAACCACATATACAACTTTAAAATACCCAATTGTTACATGTAGAATCTTGAATACATTAGAACCATTCTCGAGAGTCATTCACTCTATTCAAACTGCAATTAGTCTGATCAAATGAACCGAACAACCCGTGCCTCATTGGCACTCCGACACCGCAGAATGTAACCTCATCCCAATACAACCAAGCTATTTCCTGCTCTATGCACCGATCATTCTTGCCAACAAAAAATCAAGACATCCTGTGATTCTCACACACCTATGAAGCATAATATAACCTTCATCAAAATTTTCCTCTACCCGAGCCATCCTTGGTCTCAATTTCCGCAAGCCATAACTGATTCAACCACACGCCTCAAACTGGAACCAACATAGCACCTAACCGTGCAATCAACTACTCACAGCAGACTCACCCACTTGACTCGAAGCCATAGATCAAAATAAACTCAATAACCCATAACACTTATACTCTATTGATTCCATAATAACATAGTGAGATTAAACTAAAATCCTTTTTTTAAGCTTGTGAAAACACATATCATTCAGTACTTTAACTCTTCGGCAAATCTCGCACTCATTCTCGCAACAGCTAATCCCCCTATCTTAAGAGACCCAAAATTCAAATTTCAACACTTCATTTCACTTGCACATGAGATCTTCTAACAGTCACATAAGGGTCACACAACCCCATAACTCTTCGTAGGAGATAACCCACCTGCTTTGCCTTCAATTAACATTTCTGTATACCTCCCACCATCATAAACTGTACGCAGTCACTTAGTATTCCTTAGTATGAACTCGTACCACAACATAAAATTTACTTCACTCTCAACTGGAAAACATGAAAAGATCCTTCACACACCCATAACTCAGGGCTATACCTCAAATCACGATGGAATTCAAGCACCTAATAGTTCTTCTATCATCCAGCAGACCCCTCTTGCCACTTCCGAATCATATGGATACTTCTCGCAGTACTAACATACTCATCACATAGTCATCCAACCGTCACTCCCACTAATAGGGCACTACCAAACATATAAGTTCAAAAACACTGGCTCATACAACCAGCACCTCGGTGTTCAGGCCATAGGCAAAGATCCGACCTCAAGTCCTCCAGAATGGCCCCACATAATCTCACAGAGATCACATCTCGCCCCTCGATCAGGGAACCACAAGCCATCAAGGCACATCTGATACTGAGCGCTCAAGCGCGCATACGAACGCGTGGAAGGAATTCAAGAGTTACATTTAAAGCTGAATCAAGGACGCATGAAAAGAATTCAAGAATGTGAAGTTTTTCCTAAAGGATCTGCAGCCTCTCGAAGATTAGCACAGATGTCTCTGTACCGATCTGTAAGACTCTACTAAACTTGCTCATGACTGGTGAGACCTATTTAACCTAGCGCTCTGATACCAACTTCTCACGACCCATTTCCGGAGTCGTGATGGCGCCTGTCGTGGAATCAGGCAAGCCACCCATTTTATCCAACTAAATGCAAATTCCCATAAGATGCCCCTTTTTAACAAATTCTGAAATCAATGACAATAATAGTAAATCCAGTATTTTTGGATAAAACCAGTTTAGGAAATCAAAAGACCAAACCATAATAACCCCGGATCCAGTGTCACACAGTCTGATCTGCTAATACTAAATAAAATCAAACGAAATGACTAACATAGTCTGAAAATAAATATGACAGGTAGAAAGGAAAGAGAAGACGAGATCACGGTCGCCAGCTGCTACCTCGTCAACTCCGATGAAACTGATGCGCTCCCTGGCCCGAGCTGAACTCCTCTGTACCTGGATCTGCACACAAGGTGCATGGGGTAACGTGAGTACACCAACTCAGTAGTAACAAAACCAAACTATGGGCTGAGAGGTAGTGACAGACTAAACCTCCGACAATTCAAACAACAATATATAAATTTGGACATGACAGTAATATATCAGGAAATAAATACGATGTATCAAGATATGCCTGTAAACCTGCATACTAGCATGAATGCATATAGAGTCATGAACTATGTGTACTCATTAATCAAGCTCTCACAAGGTGGTCCACTCAGTACTAGAATACGGCCTTCAGGCCCAGGGAAGTCCATCCCGGATATTACATGAACACAAGTGACACAGTCACTAATTACTGAGGAAACGGCTGATCCAGCCCTTACGGAGAAATCCATCTCCGGAACATAATAACCACAGAGAAATCCATCTCTGGAACATAACAACCACGGAGAAATCCATCTCTGGAACATAACAACCTCCATCTCCGGAACATAACAACCATAGAGAAATCCATCTCCGGAATATTTGTGCACTTACTGGGGGTGTAAAGACTCCGGAGAGGCTCCTTTCAGCCCAAGCGCTATATCAAGCCAACGAAGGCATGATTTTAGGATCGCTGCGGTGTGCAGTCCGACCTCATAACTGTCTCAAACTAGGCTCTAAGCCTCACTAGGTCAGTACCTTCCAGTCTCACTTAGAATGCTCTAACATATGCAATGCAGCCCAAGCCAATGATAATATAAATAAACTAGAAACTTAGGAGACTGAGGCATGGAACATATACTATAACAGGACTGAGTACATGAAAGCAATAATAACAGATAGAGACAACAACAATCGACCATTTCAGTCTAAACACATCGACGTGAAGCCTTAACATTTATACTTAGCATGATTTCTATTTCGTTTCAGGTAATTACTACCTTCACAGTACAATATCAATCTAGGATAACCAATAGGCAGTTCCATGAGATGAACCAGGCTACCAATATTCGGTAAACGCCCGCATGCCCGTCATTTGGCAAGTGCGTCACTTTAATTAACAACAAATATCAAATAGTTTGGGGTTTCGAACCCTCTGTTCCAAGTTTGGAAGCGTTACTTACCTCAAAACCGGCTAGCGCACTACTCCACAGTGCCCTTGCCTCTAAATTCGGCCTCCGAGTGCTCCAAATCTACCAAGTTCATATTTTTATCATAAATTTATGCTTAAGGAATAAATTCCAATCGAAAAATATCAAATTTAACTCAAAACCCGAATTTGTTCAAAACCCGAACCCTGGGATCACGTCCCTAAATTCAGAAATTCTTATACCAAACTGTTCTTCATCATCTCATGAGTCCGTACATATAAAGAACACCAAAATCGGAGTCCGTTTGACCCCTCAAATCGACCCCTAAAGGTCTCTTATTCTCAAGCCCCAAAACCCCATTTTTCTACTGTTTTACCACGAATTTACACTGGTTTTATGTTCTATAATCACCCATGATCGAGTTTTAATAATCAAAATACTTACCTCTATGTAGAACAAGGATTTCCCTCTTCAAAATTCGTCCCCAAAGCTTTTTCCCGTACAAGAATGGTGTAAAATAAGGGTTAAGTCGCGGAAGGGTTTAATTAATTATGCCCAGTGATTCCTTCACCGCGATTGCAGACCCCCTGTCTTGATCGCGTAGCACCACTCTCCAACCCCACGCGGTCGCAACTCTCCTCATGCGATCGTGAAGACCAATCGACCTTGCCCCCACGCACCTGCCTTATCCCTACACGATCGCAACACTCCTCACACGATCGCACTGCTCAACCTCTGCCCCTCACGATTTGCACTACGCGATCGCTAATGTATCCCTGCGATCGCGTACAAGGACACCAGCAACAGAACACCGGATTTTTTTTTCCAACAGATTCCTAAGGCCAAAAATGCCCGTTAACCACCTGATATCAATCCCGAGCCCCTCGGGTCCCCAACCAAAGTTACCAACACATCCCATAACATCATTCAAACTTAGTTTCACTCTTGCAACACCAAGATTAACATCAAAACACCAAATTTATATTGGATTCAAGCCTAAGAACTTTGAAACTCCTAAAATTTGCCAACTACGCCGAAACCAATCAAAACATCTCCGATTTACCTAAAATTTTGCAGAAATATCCAAAATGACATTACGAACCTACTCCAACTTCCGAAATTCCATTCCGACCCTGATAGCCTATTTTTCACTGCCGACCGAAAATCACCAAAAACTAACTTTCGCCAATTCAAGCCTAATTCTACACCAGACATCACAAAAATATCCCGAACACATTCCTAATTCCCAAATCACCTAACGAAGCTATCCAAACCACAAAATTCACATTCTGAGGTCGTTTACCAATATGTCAACTCTCAGTTGACTTTTTCTATTATAAGGCTATCTTTAAAGACTAAGTTACTGAATTCTCATTTAACCATTTCGATTTCAAGCCTATCTAATCTAACACCTCAATAATAGAATAACCAATCCATGACAAGTCAATGACAGAAATAAAAATGCAAGTTCTACGTAACGACAGACCGGGTCGTTACAGTTGAACTACCAGCAAACTAAATATTTTATGTTAGTTTGAGTATATTGTTTCATATGTCATAAAGTGTTTTGGTATATAAATTGTGACGACCCAAAATGGGTCATCACCTATGTTATTACCTATCCCGTACATCCGAGGTCTTGAAAACCTCCTTTGTATTTGCCTCGATTTGCATGCACAGTCCAGACGTGTAGCCGGACAGCTTAAATATGAACTTCTGTGATAAATGCCAAGATTTGATATTTAAAATGAATAAATTTGACTTCGATCAACATTTTGGATAAATGGACCTGGACCCATGATTTGACGGTCCCGGAGGATCTGTAGTAAAATATGGGACTTGGACGTATGCCCGGAATCGAATTCCGAGGTCCCAAGCCCGAGAAATAAATTTTTGAGTTAACTTGTTTTCTGAAAATATTTAAGGAAAATGAAAATGAGAGCTGATTAGCAAGTGATGGTATCGGGCCCGTATTTTGGTTCCGGTGCCCGTTACAGGTCTTATATATGGTTTAGGTCCTTTCTGTAAAGTTTGGATGAAATCGGGTTTCGTTTGAAGTGTTTCAGACTTAAGAATGGAATACTTGATATTTTATGGAATTTGATAGGATTCATGGACTTTGAGGCTAAATTTGGTGTATATGATGTTGTTTTGATGATTTGATCGCACAGACAAGTTCGTAGAATGTTGTGTGAGCAATCTGTGAAATTTTGTGTCGTTCCGAGATGTATAGGTCAGTTCGGCACGTTGTTAGCGAAGTTAGAAAACTTAGAATTTCCTAAGTTTGGTTCTTGAGGTTTGGGGGTGTGAATTCGAGTTTTAGCGTTGTTTTCGGTGTTCCGAAGGCTCGAGCGAGTCCGTGTTATGATTTGGGACTCGTTGGTATATTTTCTCAAGGGCTCGGGTGGGCCCAGGGGCCTCCCGGACCCCGCACGAGGCCAAAAACCATCAAAAGCCACTGCTGGTGCACAACCACTGGTGTGGCCGCAGGTGCGGAGTCTTCGTCGCAGGCGCGAATCCGCAGGTGCGGAGTTTCCTTCGCAGGCGCGACTCCGCTGGTGCGGAGTATTCTTCGCAGGTGCGGGACCGCACCTGCGGTCCCAAAGTCGCAGGCGCGGAATCCCTGTGAGGCAGATTTATTTAAGGATCAAAACACGGGTTATCATCATATTTATCCATCTTTAACCCCCATTAGAGAGCATCCAAGTTTTAGGAACACCTCCTACAACCAGCCACTGTAGAGGTAAGTAATTATCTTCTATTTCTTTCTATAATGCATGAAATTTAACGGGTTTAATTCCTAAAAGAATCAAAAATCACAAAATTTGAATAAGAAATCCTAGGGCTTTGGGATAAATGAGTGAATTATCCCTTGTTAGCCACAAATTCGTGAATAAATTATATAATCTCGCTCCTTAGGATTCGGTTAATCTATTCCTCCAAGAATTTTGGAAATCCGAACGCGTGGGCCCGAGGTCAAAATTTCAAGAATCGTCAAGAATGCTTAAATTATGGGACTTCTTGTTAGTTCTCCTTCTTGGGACTGAAATTGACTTAATTATACTATGTTTGGCTAGTTGTGAGCCGTCAAGAGTAGTTTCGATGTTTCGGGCGCATTCGTTGATCCGGTCCTTTGTCCGAGGAGTGCTTTTTATCGAGGTGAGTCTCCTTTCTAACCCTGTAAGAGGGAAATGTCCCCATAGGTATTCTATGTGTTGCATGTATTGTTCTGGGGCTACGTGCGTACCACGTGGCGAGAGTCCGCACGTAGCGACTACGCCTATTATGTCCGGGTAGCCTAGGACCACAACATGCCTTGTATTCTACTTTGAAATGATTTAACTGTTATACGTTCTTGCTTGGATATAGCACTGTTTCCTTGAGTATTCCATTTGATTAAACAATTGGAAAGTTTCAATATGTGAAGTAGGCTTGATACTTGGTATATGCATATTGTCTCTTTGCAATTTACATTCCGCGAGCGATATGTAAGTTTCCTTCACTCTTATGGGAGCGGACCGTATGCCACGGCGGATTACGAGCCGGTCGATCCCCGGTAGTGCACAGGGAAATAATTGAGAATGCACTCTTGGTTCAGGACGGTCAATCCCCGGCAGTTCATGGACGAAGTTATACCATGATACTACATGATTTCCTAATAAACGCACTCTTGGTACGGGCCGGTCGATCCCCGACACTACGTAGGCTTGATTATTGGTAAGCATGCTCTCTTGATACAGGCCGGTCGATCCCTGACAGTGCATAGCTACTCTTGGTATGATTACACGACGAGCATGCACTCTTGGTACGGGCCGGTCGATCCCCGGCAGTGCATAGCTACTCTTGATATGATTACACGGCGAGCATGCACTCTTGGTACGGGCCGGTCGATCCCCGGCAGTGCATAGCTACTCTTGATATGATTACGCGGCGAGCATGCACTCTTGGTACGGGCCGGTCAATCCGCGGCAGTGCATAGCTATTGTCCCTTATGACTCCAGCCAATTGTTTTACACACACGCGCGTATGTCTGCTCGGTATTGTTTTCCGACTTATGATTTGATGATGGTTTTGAGGAAGAATAAAAAGGGAGTTGCTATTGTTTTAGTGCTTATTTGGAAACTCTGTGAGTTCTTCTTAGTTATTGTACTCTGTTACATGCCTAATGTTTTCCTTACATCCTGACTTACATTATTATTGTCGGACCTTAGTGAGTATCGAGTCGACCTCTCGTCACTACTTCTTCGAGGTTAGGCGGGATACTCACTGGGTACATATTTATGTATGTACTCATGCTGCACTTTCTTTTCTTCTGTACTGACTGTACATGTCTGGAGGTTGGTACGTCTGATTATCAGTCTGGTAGTAGATCCTGACCGGGGTTGGTTGTACTTCACGGTGAGCTGCTCTTCCTGACGATTCCTGGAAGCACCCTGGAGTTTCCTTTTGTTATTTTCCCCGTCTATTTCATTCATACTATGGGATTGTATATATTTATGTATTCTGGTGTATTCTGATAGTTTCCCGCGACACTCGTACACTAGTTCCTGACACTCATGTGCGTACATTTTGGGATTTTGGGCTGCAGTTCTATGCATATGTTTATCCTTTGACTCATGTATCAGACGTCTTATTTTCATGTCGCCGACTAATATCATGTAAATAAATGCTTAAAACTGGTAAAAGTTGGGTTAATTAATCATACGGGAAGAGTAACACTTAGTATAATCTATGTTGGCTTGCCTAACCCCGTTGTTGGGTGCCATCACGACCCGTGTGGGAAATTGGGTCGTGACATAAATACATGTCAACTCTTACCTTTGCATCATCCTCATCATTTCTACTGTTTAGCAATTTCAAAACAGTCTTCACAGAATCATCTATAAACAATCGAAGGCCATGTAGTTCTACAAATACATCCTTCCTAAAATCCTCTAGCTTTCCATCAACCTACAAGTTAAAAATATAGTAAATTGTAAATTTTATAATATGTCCTAACATAAATTAATAAATATGTGCAATTATAGATAGGACTATCTCAGAATGAAAAATTCTTTATATATTGTGAAGGTTGTTTATGAAATGTAGATACATTTTAGATAATTTGTAAATATATTGTAGTTCATAACATTACCTTCTCAATTCCCTTCTCTAACTTTCTGAGCTTCTTAGCCACAGAATCCTTGTCCTTTTGAGAATCTGTTTGTTTGGGTTCCAATGTTGGAGGATCAACATTGGGAACCTCAGATGATTGTTCACCTACTTGATCTTCATACTCAATTTTGTTTGGCAAAGTAAGCACTCCAATCTCTTCTCCAGATTCAATCATGCTTGTAAACTAAATGAGGAAAAAAAATAGTTAGTTCAACTAAGGCAGAAAATGTAGAGTAATTGTAGATATTATGAAGGAAAATGTAGACTCATAAAAAAATGAAAACTTTACCTTAATCCACTCGGGCTTTATCATCTTTTCATCAAAGACAGCTAGCCAAATCCAAACCTTAGTAGCTGACCATCTTAATATGCGAGGTATTGAGTCAGAACACCTCGTAGCAAACTCAGTGCTGACGGTCGAGCAACACTCATAAAGCCATACTTGCAATGCTAATGAGCATCCCCGTATGAGATAAGAATGTACATTGGGATTTACCCGGTGCCTAACAGATTCCATAACCCGATTGAATGATTTAATACCCCATGAGTATGACTCAAACTGACCAGACTCTACCAAATAGAACCTAAAGTGGTCTATAAAAGACACATGGTCTTTGTCAGAAGGGCAAACAAAGAATTCCAAAATATAAAGAATGCACAACTTGACTGCATCCTCGTCGTTTACCCAAGATCTATTTGTTACTATGTTTTTCAAATACCACTTCTCTACTTTTTTTTTGGTTAGGAAAATAGTTGTTCATTAACTTGCTAACATAACTATAACTATATGCATAATCTATAACCTGATTCACATAATTTAAACCGGTAATTAAAGCAAACTCTCTCAATGAAAAATTCATTTTTTCACACTTCAAGTGGACTGAAAAATATGATGCATTGGACTTAGTCAGTTCATACTTCATCAGAAGATGAATGGCTTGGTTTTGCATGCATATGGGGGGAGAGACAGTAAGTAACCAAAACATGTGTTCTTAAAAAGCTTCAAAGCATTTGGAGACAACATCTCTTTTATCTTGCTAAGAATGCTAGGATCACACAAAGTGTGGAATCTAAGCACCCCATAATCCACCTTATGGGGAAAAATAATGTCCATTCTGCACAAAATGATAAATTATTTCACATTAGTAAAGTGCATAATAAGGAAACATTAATCTACATTTTATCTACAAATGTAACTACAAAATCACTACACATTAGTTAAAACCCAAACCATTTTCTACAAAAAAAGGCATCAACAAAAAAAATACATACAAATCTGCTTCAAATATTACATCCTACCAACACATATAACTACAAAACACTACAAAAATATCTACAAATATAAATATTGTCTACAAAAATGCAGGAAAAAAAAAGTAACTACAATATAACTACAAAATCACTACAAAAAACTATAATTATAAACTGTCGAACATCACAAGTACAAGTTATCTTCAAAATTGAGATAATTAATCTACACTTTACTAAAAACGTAAAACACAGATTTTTACATCCTAAAATCAAACTAAAAAACTGGAAACGAAACTAATAAATGTTTACCTTCAACAAAGTTTTTTTCTGAACCAATTTTGGGTGTTTTTTGGATAATTTCTTCATTTTTTGTTTTGAAGAAGCAGGAGACAACTTGGGTTTCTTTCCTGTTGGAATTTTTGAGATTTTTTCAGCAAAATCATCGTCTAGCAAAACCTCTTTCATTTTTCGTTTGAGTTGTTTGGATGGTGTAGAACTTCCTCCAGCATCTACATCATGTTTATGTTTTGTTCTAATTTCGGTTCGGATTTGTCTGGGAGATGAAGAATGAGCAGTCTCTTCAATTGCATGTCGAGATTTTACTTGTTTTTTAGGAGATTTTGGTGTTAACACCCCTAAATCAAATGAGGGGATATCACCTACTGTCAATTTTTTATGACTTTTTTTTGGAGATTTGATGTTCTTCATGGATTAACTTCAACTTGACTAAAATTGGGAAACAACTTTGTAGAATGATGAGTTCAATTTTCTGTAGAATGGAGATTGTGAATGAAGAAGGTGTGTTTTCTGTAAACAACAGCTAAACGTGAGGGAGTTATGGATAAACAGCAGCTAAACGTGGGGGAAGTGAGGGGTAAAGAGAGAGAATATTGGGATATACGGTCCTTTAATTAAGCAGTAAATAATTATACCCCTAAATTAATTATGGTATATAATTGGTAATTTAGTATACTAACTGTAATTAAATCTAACCTTAAACATTGAGGATAATAAGGTTTACTATGTGGTATAGGAATGTAAAAATTTCTTGTTTCAATTTGGCCTAATTTGAGGGCCCAAAATCCTAGGTCCAACCAAATTTCCCACATTACAACCCTAATCCCCTCCTCTATATAATCTAAGAGCTAATTAGATACAAAAAAATAGACTAAAAAATCGGCCCCCCTTTTTGATGGCCTCTTCTTCATTTTTCTCCCCTTAGAAAATCCGGCGACACGCCTAACCTTGAACAACCGCCGACGAACCAGCTTCACCTGTTGAAAAACCATTTTCGTCACCTTAAAAGCTTCCAAAATCGTCCCTCCCCCCCCCCCCCAAAGCACCTTGTTCCAGATCTGAAAACACCACAAATCAACCCAAACTTTAGCTCTAAAACTCGGCAAAATCAGCCATGAAATAGCTCGAGTTCAGCTCCTAAAATTGTTCGAAGAAGCAGTAAAAATATAACGGCCTCTTGCGACAAAAATGCAGTCGCTGCTGTTTGTCTCCTTCCTCTAAGAATCCACTGGCAAACACCATTTATCCTTTACAAATTTCACCCAAAACACTTCAGAGAACTCGGCAAAAGTTCCGATGTCCTGTTTCTGTCCGAGCTCCGATCGAATGAAGTTCAATCGAAGTTTTGTTTTGCCGTTTAGGTTCACGTTCGAGGTTCCTGTTCTTGTTTGCGATTCACTTCAAGTCTAGGTCGCTGGACTTTCTTGTTATCGCTTCTGTGATTAATTGAAATTCTGCACATCCAGCTTTCATTTGGCTAATTTCGAGCTGTATTATTGCTATTGAGGACTGTCGGCTGAGCTCTACTCGATTCTCTTCCTCCATTTTTTTTGTTCAAACCAGATTGTTCTTCGGCAATTAAGGTATTTCAGTCTATTGCTCTCTTGTAAATCTTTGAAACATATGAAGATTGATAGTGGTTGTTGTTTCTTTTGAGATGATGAAATATTATAGATTCTGTTTAATCCTTCATAGTGGTGCTTCATATCTACTCATTGTTTCCTGTGCTACTGGATGCATAATACAAAAAATATATGACTTTTCGTTTTTTGGCATTGATGTTATTTGCAGCTAATGAAATATAGTAATGTTTATATTACGTGGTTACAAAGAGAAGTTAATATTTTTCCAAAAGGTTTCATGCCTAAGCATTGGCATGTTGACATATTTGTTGGTTTTTTTATGGTTATAGAAGTTTCATTTCTCTGTCTGAAGGTTGTTGGTATCTGTATTACTTTAGGGAGTGAAGCCATGATGCAATTCTATTTTTACTGCAATCCAAGTTTCTAATTTAATTATGTATGTGTGTTTTGATGAGGAAATGTGTTGTTACGTTAGGCATTGTGAACTTAAATAGGACTCTCTTATATCATCTCGGAGGGAATTCGTGTAACAGCTTCCCTTTAATTCCTTATCCGTAAATCACGGCCTCATAATAATCTCAAACTTAGTCTTAGAAGACCTTGAACAAACAAATACCTGGTAGTCCAAAAATGCTCTTTAAACTAATACTCCAAGTAATTTAGGAAAAGATAAAGAATTTACGAAGATTAATAATTTTTTCTTCAAATAAGCATTTAAATTATCATTACCATAGTTCATGATTACATAATCTACACTCGGGTTTGCAACTTATGCTACCCGATCACAACTTCAAACCATAATAAAACCACACGTAGCAATCGCGGGTGCATTTCATGTGACGCGTTTGCGATATGTCCAAAACAACAAGTGCACGCCATCGTGACTTGTTCCAAGATAAGTCCATAAATATCAAAAATGGTTTATATACATATCCCATAAGCTAAAATACCTCTTTTAGATAAAAATTTCAAAATTTAGAGAATAATCGAATATCGCCTCAAATAGGCATCTTAAACCGTCACGACCATAGCCTTGACTATATAATCTACACTCGGGTGTGAAAACTCATGTCCCCGACTCTAACTCAAAACAATAATAAAATCACATGTTGTAATTACGGGTACATTTCATGTGGCGCAGTTATAACGTGTCCAAAAACAAATAAGTGCACGTCATCGTGACTTGTTCCAAGATAAATCCATAAATACTAAAAGCGGTTAAAGTTAAAAAGGCTGAATGCACAATAGGCTAAAATACGTAAATAATCAGATAATATAGGCCAAATATTAATAGTTAAGCGACCGTGCTAGAATCACGGAACTCGGGAATGCCTAACACCTTCTCCCGGGTTAACAGAATTTCTTGGATTTCTGGCCGCAGACAACTTAAAACAGAGTCTAAATTTCCTCGGTTTGGGATTTCAATAAATGATGTCCCGGAACATCGTCAAAAATTCGGGTGGCGACTCTGAAAACTAAAATAAATCCCAAAAAGGAGGTGTGACACCTGCAGACCCTCGAGCCCGTAAAATCGGGTGTGGTCGATTTTAACCGTATAAAGATAGTCCCCGTGTTTCATAAAATGAAATGATAAGAAACGATTTGAGCCTCGATTCTTTGATACCCCGATCACGACGTTGTCTCCCTGACGTAAGCGATGGATGTGACCAAAATGTTCCATCGGTTCGGTTCCCAAAAAACTATTAATGCACGTCAGTCGCTGGTTGGCCACTAGTGATACCGAACCGTCGTCTTAAATCTATAAATACCACCTCTTTAGTTGATTTAAACTTTACTTTTCTTTTGATCATAAACTCTTGAGTTCCCAATCCTTTTAATCCTTCTTATCTTTCTCTCATTGCTGCTGATTACACCATCATTGTTTTTACCAGAACTTCTAATCTCATACCTTTCTTCCACCTCCTACAAATATACAAATGGTAAAAACTTCCAAGACTATGCCGCAAAAAGAAAAACATTCTTCTTCTTCTTCTTCTTCTTTCCGTCCAGCCGGTGATAAGACTCTGGTAGAACTGGCCCCCCATGAATACGTTCCTGGCCTATGCATCCTAACAATCGACTTTAAAGTCGATAACCCCTCATCGGTGCCGGGCCGATACGAACATGTGTCGATGTACATGTGTTTGATTACCAAGGAACATGTCGATGCCATGAAAGAGGACTGCAAATGGGGTCCGGAGGTAGTGGTGCGCATCCCTACACCCGAAGAGAGCATCACCACACACGTGAAGGGGTTCTTAAGTGTTTGCACTTACTCCTTCACATTGGGCCCCGTCGACTCTGTGACTTTTGACTTCTGCAGGAGGTACAAAGTCACACTCGATCAACTCCAATCTTCACTTTGGCGCATAGTGATCATGTTGCGCTTCTACTTCAACGAGGCCGGGGGTTTGGAATTCACTCTGAACCATCTCATTCGGTTGTATAGGCCTCGGCTCTACCGAGGGTTAATTAGGCTTAACTGCCGAGAAATAAAGGCTCTATTCTCGAACATCGACGAGGAAAAAGACCGAGGCTGGATGAGCCGATTCATACGGGTAAGGACCTGTGACATAATACCAAAGGAAAAAATGTCGTTCCCTGAGGAGTGGAAATCAAGGCGTATGTGAATTTTTGTTCTTTAATTCTGTGCTTGTTTTAATTTTGCCTAACATTTCTTTTTAATTACGCAGCTGTCCCTTAGATGCCCGAGGCAGTGCCCAATTTTGAAGACTGGATCCATAAGCTCGCCTCTACTTTGACTCGTGCTGAACGAGTGTGGAGGGATTTGGCCAAAGGTAGGTGGGAGGCCAAGAACCATGGTAAAGGTCTCTCCTTATGTATTCCGAGGCAATTACACGTTCTTCATTAGTAATTTTTATTCATGTAGGCCTGACCAAAGATGCCATTCTGAGGCCTTCGAGTGAAGGTGGCGAAGTTAAGTCCCCAGCTCCGAGGCCAGAAAAGGATAAGAAGAGAAAAAATCTCTCCCAATCTGAGGCTTCCAATCCCCAACCTCGAAGGGTGAGGAGAAAAACGGTCGATCTCTCAGTGGATGCGGTCCAAAGGTTGAGGGACCACGATAAGGAAGAAGAAGAAGACACTTCAGCGTTGATAGCTCTCCCTCGAAAGGCCTCTGAGGTCGCCTCGCATTTCGAGCTGCAACCTGCTATAACCGAGCCTCACATCGAGGAGGCTTCGAAGAAGAGTTCGGGGGTGAACCCCAAGTCTCCCGAGGTCAAGATGATTTCTCGATCATCGACTTCTACACCGGGCGGGGCTGGTTCTGAAACTCAGAAAATCAGACAGAGTGCCCCGAGCGATTCGCTCGGGGCCATGACAATAGGTCAATTGCCTTCAATGCCGGTCTTCTCTGAAGAGGCAATAAGGGAGGCCCAAAGGCTGAAGACCCTCGAGATAGGTGGAGGCTCTAGCGCTAGTGATCCCTTTCGGGATTGCTTTGTGGGGGTTGATGATGCCTCTGATATTACTGACGATTCGATCCTCATGGCAGAAGCCAAAGCGTCTTTTTTCCAAGGTAAGAGCTAGTAGCTTTTTGGTTATTTTTTTCCGCCTTCTTTCCAAGGTCATTCTCTTACAAACCTAACTTGTGTTTTCCTCTTTGTATAGGCCTTTGCCAAATTCCAGTCTGAACTTCGTCAGTGTGAAGCCGATCTCCAAAGGGTCTTGGAAGAGAGAAATGCCCTAAAGATTATTTGTGGCCATAAGGACGAGGTCATAAAGGATCTTCAAGAGGACCTGGCCAAGGCTCATGAAGAGGAGGCCAAGTTAGACAAGTAGGTAACCACCCTTCTGACACAGTATGGAACCGACTCAACTGTGGAAGCTAACACTTCGATATCTCAGCTACAGTAGAAGGTGGAGAAGATCGAGCTTCTCTGGGTAGAGGTCGATCAGGTCAAGACCGACTGTGATCTGTAGAAAGCAAGAATGGACCGCCTTGCTACGGAAAAGGAGGAAGCTTTGGCCAAATTATCTTCGGCAGAGGCCCAACTCCAAATCCTTAGAGAAAAATTTTTGGCACAGGCCAAGAGGGCCGAAGAACTTGAAACCGGGCTTACTAAGGCCAAGACCGAGATTGAAAAAACCAAGGTCATGGCGGACAAGTCCATAGCCATGTACCGTAGCCAATGCCGAAGCTGTCCAAACTCGCTGAGGGAGGCTTCTGACCGGGAGCAGTGGCGCAGTGACTTGGCGAAGTACCAATCCCAGAGGGAAACCCTTGAGGAGATTCATGCTCGAGGTTTTGACCTCTCTGAGGAAATAGCTCGGGCCAGAGAGCTAGAGATCAAAGTCAGGCAGCTCGCCTCTTCCGATGATGAAGATGGAGTAGAGGACAGCCGAGGCGAGCCCGAAAGTGGAGGAGACGGAGATGATGCTGCTGAAGAAGATGGCTCCGGAGAAGCTGCTCGGGATGAAACCGGTCTGGAGGGGACTAGCCCCGATCATAGTTAGGTAATAAATTCTTTTCTTTTTTATGTTGTAAACTTTTACCGGCCCCTTGTACATATTTTTTGGTATAATAGAATTCGTAAATTTCTATTTCATGCCTTCGTACGTTTATTTGCCTTTGTTGAAAATTTTTATTGTTGCAGTTCAACTCATAATTGGAGTAAACCCTTAAGCCTTTTGATTTCACGAAGGCAAGTCCCTGAGTTCGAAACTCATTCGAGACAGTGTCTCGGGGATGGCTCGATCGGACTGAGTTATCTTTAATAACCGAGTTCGAAAGAATCTTGAGTTTTAGGATAAAGTGAGACCTTAGGTTTTAATCAAATGACTGTTAAGTACTTCAAGCTTACCGTTATATACCCTTTAGGTGAATCTTCGAGCTGTAGTTATCATTTGTTTGAGCTCGGAATAACTGAACCATTGGGTTCAAATTGATTGAGAGGGAGATATAGAACTCTAATTGTATTGGCCCTTAGGCTTATTAGATCGGCCCTTAGGCTCTTTATATTGGCCCTTAGGCTCTTTAAGTTGGGCCAGTTCGGCCTCTAAAATAGCTATCACTTCCTCCTTTTCAGCTAAAAGACTCAGTGAAATTTTTTTATGCCTTAGCATGTGTTTTTTGTACCCATTGGGTTTTTCGAGGGCCCGATAATCGGAACCCTGTTTTCTCTTAACTCGTTTGTGTTAAGATAATTTGATACCTCTTGAGGTTTTTTCGAAGGCTGATATTATCGGAGCCTTTAAGTTATTCGAGGGCTGATTTTATCGAAGCCCTTTTTTATTTGCTTTTGCCGAGGGTAGCCATATTTAACCGGTTTTTCAAAGTATTAGAAGGCCTTTAGTTTATGGAGGAAGTTGGACGTCTCCGAGCCGTATTATTTCGTCCGTAGCCTTTAATATGGCCGTAGCCTTTGGGTATGTCACTTAGACTTCTTTCCCGATAGCATTTCAAACTTGTTCGAAATGTTAGTCCCCGAGTATGGTGGCCTTGGCCTATATATCGAGGGATACCTCTTTGAGGTCTTATGATATCAAACTTAGGTAGCTCGAATGCACAGTCCCCAAGTGTTCGAGGCATGCTTGTACTTGTCCCTTGAGACATTTTTCACAAGTGTTAGTTTTGCACAATAAGTACATGACTCATATAGTAGAAAATTTATTTCGAAACATGAGAAGTTCGAGAAAAGAGAATATTTCTTTGAATAATTCATGCGTACATATTTTGTTGTCGGGGTTCGGCTAATCTATATGGGCATGGTTCATTTGACCGTTTGGCCCATTACAAAATTCTTCCTATTGAGACCCATTGATACTAGGTACATTTCTCGAATACATAATGTCCGAGGGTGATACCCCCAGTATTCGAGGTTTATTGTAAAGAAGCCTTAGATACTGTTGAATTATCCTCAGGTAGCACATAATTTTGGCCTCGTTAAAAACCTCGCTGGAAAAACCATTTGGGATAAAAACCGGTCTAAGGGAAAAAGAGTGCAACGCGTACTTTAAAATCTAGGGTCTCGATTTCTTGGATCGAATTCTTGAAACGAGATAGTTTCGAATATTTATGTAAATGAAAGAAAACATAAAGTCATCCCTTAGCAATAGTACCTCTTAAGTAGTGATATGTTCCAGTTGTTCGATAATGGTTCGCCGTTTATTTTTCTGAGCTTGTAAGATCCTTTCCCGACTATGTCGAGAATTTGATAGGTTCCTTCCCAGTTAGGACCGAGTTTCCCTTCATTAGGGTCTCGAGTGTTGATTGTGATCTTTCTTAGGATCAAGTCCCCGATTTTGAAGTGTCGAAGATTGATTCTTCTGTTATAATACCTCTCGATTTGTTGTTTTTGTGCGTCCATTCGAACGAGTGCCGCTTCTCATATTTCATCCAATAGCTCGAGGCTGGTATTCATTGCCTCGTGGTTTGATTCCTCTGTTGTATGTCAAAACCTGGCGCTGGGCTCTCCGACTTCGACTGGTATCAAGGCCTCAGACCCGTATACTATGGAAAACGGAGTTTCTCCGGTGCTGGACTTCGAAGTTGTCCGATATGCCCATAGAACCTCGGGAAATTTTTCTCTCCACTTCCCTTTAGCTTCGTTTAGCCTTTTCTTCAAGTTTTGGATGATAGTCTTATTCGTTGATTCGGCCTGTCCGTTCCCTCTAGGGTGACACGACGTCGATAGTATCCTCTTTATTTTGTGGTCTTCGAGAAATTTCGTAACTTTACTGCCGATGAATTGTTTGCCGTTATCACACACTATTTCCACTGGTATCCTGAATCGCATGCGATGTGATCCCATACAAAAATGATCACTTCCTTTTCCCTTACTTTTTCAAAGGTCTGTGCTTTAACCCATTTAGAGAAATAGTCAGTCATAAATAATATGAACTTAGCTTTACCTGGGGCCGATGGCAAAGGGCCGACGATGTCCATTCCCACTTCATGAATGACTATGGGGATAGGACCGAATGAAGTTGCTCGCCGGGATGGTGTATCATCGGTGCAAACCTTCGACATTTATCGCACCTTCGAACGAACTCCTTAGAGTCTTTTTCCATGCTATCCCAATAATATCCTTCTTTGATGACCTTTCGAACCAGTGACTCGGCGCCAGAGTGGTTCCTATAAGTGCCTTCGTGGATTTCTCGTAGAACATAGTCAGTATCTCCCGGTCCCAAACATACCGCCAGTGAACCATCGAACATTCTTCTGTATAGCGTTCCGTCTTCGCCTAATGTGAATCGATCAGATTTAGTTTGTAAGTCCCTCGATTCTTTAGGATCCGATGGTAACTTCCCGTTCTTCAAATATTCAATGTATTTGTTTCTCCAGTCCCAGGTTAAGCTTGTAGAATTTATTTCAGCATGTCCTTCCTCGATTAGGGATCTCGAGATTTGGAGGACGGTCCCCAAGAAGATCTCATCTTCGTCGACCGATGACCTTATATTGGCAAGTGCATCGGCCTCAGTATTTTGTTCTCGAGGTACATGATGTAGAGTCCATTCTTTGAAGCGGTGCAGGGTCACCTGCAATTTTTCTATGTACCTCTGCATCTTGTCATCTCGAACTTCGAAGGTTCCATTTACCTGGTTAACTACCAGTAGGGAGTCACATTTAGCTTCAATGACTTCCACTCCCAAGCTTTTACCTAGTTCGAGACCTGCAAGAATAGCCTCATACTCAGCCTCGTTGTTAGTCAGTTTGGCAGTCTTAACTGATTGTCTAATAAAATTGACCGTAGGCGATTTCAAAACAATACCGATCCTGAACCCTTTCACTTTCGAGGCACCGTCCATGAAGAGGGTCCATATCCCCGATGATGTACCCGATTTCAGCAGAAGTTCCTTTTCTACTTCGGGTACGAGGGTTGGTTAAAAGTCTACCACAAAGTCTGCTAATATTTGAGACTTGATGGTTGTTCGGGGTTGATATTCGATATCGTACCCGCCGAGTTCGACGGCCCATTTGGCCAATCGACCCGATAATTCAGGCTTGTGCAAAACATTTCGAAGTGGATAAGTAGTGATCACACATATGGGATGACACTGAAAATATGACTTTAATTTTCTAGATGCGCTTATTAGTGCTAGTGCCAATTTTTCTAGGTTTGGATATCTAGTTTCGGCATCTCCTAAGGTTTGGCTCCCGTAATAAACTGGAAAAAGGTGTACCTTGTTCTTCCCGAACTAATACACCACTCACTGCCATTTCGGACACCGCCAAGTATAGGTATAGCTTCTCATCTGCCTTGGAGTCTGAAGTAAAGGTGGGCTCGAGAGGTATCAGTTCAATTTTTCCAATGCTTGTTGACATTCTAGGGTCCATGTAAAATCATTTTTTCTTTTTGACTAAGGAAAAGAATCTGTGGCTTCGATCTGATGAGCTCAAAATGAACCGGCCTAGGGCATCTATCCGTGCAGTTACTTTCACGTTGTCCACGATGGTGATGTCCTTGATGGCCTTAATCTTATAAGGGTTGTCATGCTCCGAACCGATGGGCCGTAACGGGCACCGGGTACCTTACTCAATCGAGTACCAACATAACGTATCATTTTGTATCATACTATCATAGATAATTGAGCCGGAGAGGCTGCCGTGAAATAGGTAGAATACAACATGTAATACCAACATATACATAAGACATACGGGCTTTTAAAACCAAAATAACCATTCGTATACTGAACATAGATCGACAAGGCCATGCAATCTTTTACGTACATGACATCAATCTACAAGCTTGTAAGAGTACACACTTAATATAAAGGTCAGCACAGGGCCCCGCCATTCCAAAAAATACGCGTCTAAATCATATTGACCAAACAAGCAACTCCGGAGCAAATGGAGCGCACCAACATCTTTCGCTTAGCTGATAGCCTACTTGGTGGACTCTTGACCCGTCTATCAGGACCTTCGGGCATGAAACACAGCGTCCCCAAGCAAAAGGGATGTCATTACGAATAATGTACCGAGTATGTAAGGCACATAAATAAGTACAGAATAGACGTGGAATAAATATAGAGTAAGTGACTCAGCCTGTAAGTATGGATAACCCTGTAAATTATGAAATAATTATAGTGTCATGCATATGCGTATGAATGCCATGTCGTGCATAGGTACATGTTTTGTAACATCATCAGGTCTCTAAGGGCATCCCATCATATCATCTCGGCCACTGTAGGCAAAATCATTAACGTATACCAGCTGATCAGGTGGTGGTGCGTATATAACGCCATAACCTTTTCACATATCCCATATACATATAATATACATATATACACGTATAGAACTCCATCTGGTCATGGGTCAATGTAAATGTATAAATGCATAAGAAATACGTTAATAAGATTTTCTCGGAATGCCATAAAAGTCAATATGTTTTTCGTATAAACTTTATCAAATACGTATTTTTCTGAGACCCATGAACTGAAGATATAATAATAATTCACATGGGCAATCAAGAATATAGACACCCCTAGTATTTCTATGAATAGAGTCATTCATGAAAGTTGCGTATTTTGCCCATTTCATTTGTATTATTTGATCATGCCAAAAATAAAGAAGGGATAGCGTTAACATACCTGGAGTAGGAAAACATCCGTATGATATTCTTGAAAAAGGTTGCACCGTATTCCTTTAGAATCGCAAAATCTCACGTTGTTACGGTGTTACGTAATTTTGTTGGAATTATTTTGTTTCAGGGTTAATATCCGTTCATGTTGGAGTGGGATTTCTTTCCATTCTTGAAAATACTTGGATTTAGGAAGAAAGCTTATAAGATTACTTTGATTCATTTAAGTCCAATGAAGACCACAATCCAAACCTTAATGTCTTAGGAAGATTTTACGTAAGTGTCATACATATGGCACTTTAGATGCCACCTTTCATGTTGTAACATGAGTCATTTCAATTTGCAAGGGAGGGGGGGGAAGGGGCTGCCACCTCATACCTTTAATCTCTATCCAATATAATTCCATAATTAATGGAGTAATATCCCATTATTCAATAATTAACCAATCACCCATATAATTAAGAATTATCTCAAATTACTTAAAATATTACTCACTTTTTACATACCTT
This sequence comes from Nicotiana paniculata, assembly GCA_005239505.1. NCBI lineage: Eukaryota > Viridiplantae > Streptophyta > Magnoliopsida > Solanales > Solanaceae > Nicotiana > Nicotiana paniculata. Next base: position 2,609 of record ML360215.1, on the reverse strand, counting down.
ATACACCTTACTATCATGTTCATGAGGTACCTTGTATGAGACTAACCCATAAATACCGACTATTTTAGCTCGAGCCGTATTTTATCCCAAAAAGTCAAACTTTGACGAAATTCATTTTCTTCGATTTGCTTACCCTATTAATTTTCCGAATTTAATCATCACTTGTTTGAAGTAGCATAATACTTATAATCCCAAAATAATCTCATTCCCGAACTTACATCGAATAACTGATGACGACATTTTAACGTACAAAAATACGGGATGAAACATCTCATTTCCGAGCTTTCATCCATTTATTTATGGCGTACTTTCACTTAAGAAAATATGGGGTGTAACATCATTCCCTCCTTTGGAACATTCGTCCTTGAATGTTGACTGATGCACTTATCATGTTCATAACTTATGTCTTCCGAATACTTTAGTAATTTTCTTGTCATCTCGGCAACTGTTCTGTGAATAAATCCAAAGGCCAGGGCATTCCTCCTTTTAGGCCTCTTTTCTTACACCACGAGTCGTGGTCGGAATCCTTCCAGTCTTGTAGCTGTTTCTACCTTTTATCATGCAACCTGTACGACTCTAACTTTGTAAGTGCACCTATGCGACTCTTCTCTCCCTTTTCCTCCAGCTTTTAGTCAATCTATAGGTTTGCTATTTTACCCTTATTGTTTCTTATCATACATATATAAATTCAAGTCCTTCAATGCTTCCTTATTACTGTTCATATAAAGGATGGAATCCTTATCTCTTCTCATATGTTGAAGCTTTATACATCTATTGTTGATTTACCTCAATATTGATCTACAATCTACTATTGATAACTTGAAACCTCTTATGTAATCACTAGGGCTTGCGTTCCTCCTAGGGAGATACTATACTTCCATAACCGTATTTCATAACATTCTAATGTGATTTATCTTACGTGGGTATTTTAATCCCATACAATTCGTGAAATCCTCTTCAAGTCATTACTCAATCGAGGGCCCAAACGTCATCTTTTATCTATCATAATTATACTCTCCTTTTATTACCATGTCGGCATTCCATTTCTTCTAAATGCTACTAGTCTTAGACTCATTTGATCTCATTCGGGCTATACTGAGCTTTATATAATTTAGATAATCTTCCAGCTCTCTCTCATTTTCGTGGGCTTAATCCCGAGGGATTATTCATTCTTATCACCTTCTCACTCGCCCTTTCTTATCCTTACTCCTGTCTTCTGACAATCTTGTAACTCTATCATACTTTAGCTTATGACCTATACATATCCATTTATACTACTCGTAGCCTTCCTTCAACTTCCTTGCACCATTGATTTCCTTGTGTGATTCTGGGACATCAAGCGAGACATCACATCGTCTTTAACTCTTCTTTTACTCTGTTAACTAGACCTCTGGATAACTAGAAACCATAGGCTGCAAGATATGCCACTGACGATGCCACTATCATTCTTGGATATTGATTCCCTACGCTTCTAGTCTTCTATGCGAAGTATGGACTATTCACAACCTTCTACATTTGAGTATCTTGTACGTTGTTCACCTTTACCTTACTTACCTTAAGGTCTCACATCACATCTTGTATCTCCTTCATGACCTCCCTTCCATATAGGTATAATTCACATCCACAACTTGAACTTTTATTAGAATACTTGCACCTTTTCACATGATTCGATGAGAGCTTTATACTGACTTCTTACGAGGCTGGTACTCTTCAGTTGGCTTTATCGTGGAGCCGTTATATAATATGACTACTGTACTATCTCTCTCTTATACCTCTGCTATTTAAGAGTGATCCTAAGGTATATAATTCTCTTGATCCACTCCTGATTTACTTAGTTGATGTAACTCTTTAGCTTCCTCTTCTTTATGATCAACCTTTATGTAGGATTAAGCTATTTTCTGATCTGCGGCTCTTGGTATTAGTTATTACTTTAGCCTTTCATGAATGCTATGTAAAACCATGATACAATCTTGTAATGATTCAATCCTTTGTCTATGACCTGGACCCACGTCTTTTACGATTGAATATTAATCAAATAATTCCTTTCGTTCCATTTCAACTTTCTTCAAATTTAAGAAATTTCTTTTCCTTGTCTTTTCGCTCCCTTGTTGAGTGAATACTTAGCTTATCTGAGTTCTCACGCATGCTGAAATTTTTGTGCAACTCGTATGATCTCGAATATTACTTTTGTTTTTACTCCCCGCTCATTAGCCATGGTAGGTGATGTGTGGCTAGAATTCGTGATTTTAAGCATTNGCCTGGGGCAGCCTGGCGTTACCCAGGCGTTAGACCCATAACGCCTGGGGGGACCAGGCGTTACCCAGGCCTTAGGGCTGTAACGCCTGGCCCTGCCTGGCCTTACCCAGGCGTTTGGGCTGAAACGCCTGGGCCCCGGGACAGTGAAAAACCGAGTTTTGACGGGTTTTAAGTGTTTCCAAGTTAGAATAGAAGTCTTTGAGATGTTTAGGGTTCATTCTAAACATATAAATAGACCCCAAAACATCACATTATGGGGCTTTATGCAGAATTTCGTGGGAAGAATTTGGGACAGAGGATTCTACTCAGTTTTTCTTCTCTTCTCTTCTTTTAGTTTTATAGTTTAGTCGTTC